>JAOUQT010037655.1:0-11218 GCA_025769995.1 Xyliphius kryptos
GCCGAGCCTGACGCTGGTGCTGGAGGAAGCAGCTGTTGGGTCGACGCCGCGCTTCATTAACACCGACACGAATTAAAGCACGCGCCCGAAAATATTCCTGTTTAAGAGCAATTATCTGTTACGTTCCCAAGGATTGCGGTTCTCATTCACACGAATAACCAGGTGTCTGGTGCTAATCTGCTACTAATGGTATTGCTCCACTCGCTCCACACTACCCCTCCCCCCCCTGCACCCCGATCAAATCAAACAGATCGGAAGGGGAACAAAAGGGTTCTGGAAGTTGGTTTATGGAACGCGAAGACGGAAATATAGAAAAACTTTAGACCTCTACGGCCGAAACCGTACCTCTGACCACCATCAGACCCCTCGTACCGGGACACTAGGGGGAGCCGCTGTCCACCCGAGTTACTGTAAAAAGAGATGAAGTTCAGCTTCGGTCCTGCAGAGCGAGGATTTACTTCACTCTACCGTCTCTGTGCTAAACGACGTGCTTCTGGATTGTCGACCTACTTTATCCTGGATACCGATCGTGTCCCGTCAGGCCTTCCTGGGGTAATGGCTCGGCGTTAGATGTGTCTTCTGTCAAGGTGAGCCTGGCTGCGCCGTCGTGGGTGCAGAGCTGCGTCCTGGTCCTCAGCCATCTGTTCATCCGTCCCCCTCCCGCAGCAGCACTCATAAATCGGGCGCGCGACCAAGCGGCTACGGAAGAAGCTTTTATCTGGATTGAATGCGGGTCCATTTTGATTAATACGGCTCAACAATGGGGCCCGAGCTGGCATTTTTCAGAGTTATTTATTTCGGGAACAAACAACTTCATTCCATCAGGAAAATAATTGGTGGCATTAGTCAAATTAAAACGTAGCCAAAGGTCAATTATAAAATGCAGCATAAATCACAGGGAGACGTGGCGGGGTGCAGGGCCGCTGCGGATCTAATAAGCACTAAAGCTTATCATATTTTGGAGTGTGAAAAAAAACAGGAGCTTAATGGGTCGGAGCCGTTAACATGACTCAGCTGTATCCATTATAAAGACAGTTTTTATTTAATTCCACCTTAGAAATGAATTATCTTACATTACTTCATCATAAAGACGCTTTCTTTTTCATTCTACCAACTTGATGGTTGGGGGTCAGAGCACAGATCCCGCCATCATACAGCCCCCCTGGAGCAATGAAGGTTAGGGGCTCCAGGGCCTACATCAGAAAGTTTGGCTGGTTCTCACAAAACTTGCCCCATCTCCTGTCTTACTTGCTCTTCTAAACTTTAGGCTCACAAGATTATGAGAACATCCCTGTATATGGTATCTGGGGGTGCCTTGCCCAAGGGCCATAGCACTTGATGGTGTTGGGAATCGAACTGGGGATCTTCGGGTTGCAAGGATGGAAGGATGCAGAGGATGGAGCCACTGGGGAGAAGAAAAGTCATTTTAAGGATGTAGTTTGGGTGACCCAACATGTCCCAAAACACATCTGGCCAAAAGAATGGCACTGCTACTCTCATGTGGGACAAAAGTGAATCTTTTCGTGGTTGGGTTTAGAGCACAAGGTCAGCCATCATACAGTGCCCCCTGGAGGCTTAGTGTCCATGCTCAAGAGAATACATCAAGAAGTTTGTTTGGTTCTCACAAGGTTTCCTTGTGCACGGTGCCCAGGGAGTAAATGGGGTAAGGTGCCTTGCCCAAGGGCACTTCAGCCATAGTCCTTGATGAAACTAGTAATCACACCGGACACCTTCAGTTCACAAGGCTGAATCCTTAACCACAAACCTACAATGGCCGTAGCTTTGGACTTGCACAGAAGAGGGAGAAGGTTCACTCGGGCAAAAGGATTCTGAGAATGGAGCCACCAGGCAGGAGGAGATGAAGTTCAAGGAGGACGTTAATGGATGTGGTTTGGGTGCCCCACCGGTGGCCTCCAACATTAACGACATTAACACGTCCCAATACACATCTAGTCCGAAGAATGACAATGCTACCCTCATGTGAGCCAAAAGTGGCTTTCGTGTAAAAAATCTCACATGGTCCACATGTTCTAAAACACATCTGGAACCCATCTGGTGGAAATTTGACTCACATCACCCCAGAGGCGATAATATCTGGGTATCTATAAACAAGCTAAAATCTTTTACTATGCAGCTCCTCATCTTCTGGAATGAACCCCCAGCCCCTGTTTGCATCCTTTGGACTGGAATTCTGTTTGACTCTCTCTTACTGAGTTCTCCTGGTTCCCTTTAGGGAACCCTGGTCCTCTGCACAGTCGCTTGGTGACTGTATGTCACTGAACTCGGCGCAATGTAAATAAGTAAAGCTGGAACCTCAGGTTCAGTTTGTGTGCGCTGCAGCTCTTAGGTTTATAAAATGCACCCAGTGAAGATGCGGCGCAGAATCCGACGGCGGCATTGGAGATCTTCCAAGCGGCATAAAGAGAATCTCTGATTATCCGTCAGCCGGCGCCTGTTTCTGCCAGCGCACTTCATTTTTCACCCTCGATGGGAAGTAATAGAGCAATCATATGTTCTAATTTACCTCACAACCTTCCCGTCACACACACACACATCCTCTGGGTGTCCTCCACTTGGGCGCATACACGCACTCATCATTTCATCGCCTCAGCCGTCTGCCCGCGACCTGTCTGTCTCTCCGTTTTGGGGATTTAAGGCTCTGAAAGTGTTTTTTGAAGATCCATATATCTATGATTACAGCAGGTTGGTCACACCCCAGAAAAACGTTCTTCTGGGTTTTCCTGACTGACTGACGGCGACGCTGTGAGAAGTCAGATTTATTTAATAGCACCTCGGTTCGTGGAGACACGGTGGAGAGAAGGAGGCTTAAGAGGAACGAGGACGTACGTATAAAAGCACTGATATGCTCCACGTTTCAAAAACCACCCTCAGGGTCACATCTTGCAACCAGGAGTGGTCTACCCCACCAGGAATAAGGGGGTGTTCCTAATAAAGTGGCCGTTGAGCCCAGTTGTGAAAGTCCTGTGTCGATAGAAATGAATGTAACCTAAATAAGGAGACAAATCTGTAGAATGTGTTCTGCTCCAGAATGACGCTCTCACGCTTTCCGTCTCGCGCGCCGGCGCTGAGCGACAGCTCTGAGGCTGCGAGGCTGAGCAACAGAAATCGATAGCGAGTGAACGCTTGCCGCGGCGCTGAAGCTCTGGATTCCAAATCAGGCCTTTAATGATGAGGCGCCATGCTGGGATTTGGGAGCTGAGACAAATATGGCTCCTGCTTTTATCTCGGACTCCGAGGCGGACCCTTCGGTCCGGCGGGTCTTTCCTGGACTCTCAAATTGGTGCCAATTACGTTGTGTGGAGCCTCCAGGCGTTGCGAGTTCCAGCGACTCATCTAAAGGATGCCGCTATGTCATGTTGACTATGCGCCGTGAGGTTATGGAGGAACGAGTGAAATTGTTCCGCGCTCATTTTTACAAACAATGCACTGTGTCTGCTAGTTTTTTTTTGCGCGGTATGTTTCTCGTGACAACAGTGAGCGGCTTTCTGCAGCGGGATCGCTGTGGGTTCTGCAGACTTTCAGTAATTTAACAAGCGAGGAAACTTTATTCCTACACAAGGAGATGTGAGACCTCCAACAACGTTGGGCTTTATACACTCTTGGGTTCCCACCTCCTCCTCCTCCTTCTTCTCCTTCTTCTTCTCCTGCACCTCATTCTGGAGTAGCCCACTTACATCAAACAGAAAGACTTACTATATTATTTTTGTGCAGATCTGGGAAGCATCAGAGAGGTCAGACACCGATGTTGGTGCTCAAGTTCAAGGTTTCTTAACGGTTCTATGAACAGTTCCAAACTTCATGTGGTCTTCAAATGAGCTCAAGAACATTGCGCAGAGAACGTCATGGAACGGGTTTCCTGGTCCAGCAACTGCATCCAAGCCATACATCACTAAGTGCAATGCAAAGCGTTGGATGCAGTGGTGTAAAGCACGCCATCACTGGACTCTAGAGCGGTGGAGACGCGTTCTCTGGAGTGACGAATCGCACGTCTCCATCTGGCGATCTGATGGACGAGTCTGGGTTTGGCGGTTGCCAGGAGAACGCTACTTTTCAGACTACATTGTGCCAACTGTAAAGATTGGTGGTGGGGGGATTATGGTGTGGGGTTGTTCCTCAGGAACTGGGCTTGGCCCCTTAGTTCCAGTGAAAGGAACTCTGAATGCTTCAGCAGACCAAGACATTTTGGACAATTCCATGCTCGCAACTTTGTGGGAACCGTTTGGAGACGCCTCCTTCCTCTTCCTCATGACGGTGCACCAGCGCACAAAGCGAGGTCTATAAAGACATGGAGGACAGAGTCTGCTGTGAAGGAACCTGACTGACCTGTACAGAGTCCTGACCTTAACCCCATAGAACATCTTTGGGAAGAATTAGAGCCAGACCTTCTCGTCCGTCAGTGTGTGACCTCACAAATGCTCTTCTAGAAGAATGCTCAAAAATTCCCTTGTTTTGGTTCCTTAATGGAGCTCAATGTGAAGCGTTAACTTCACTTTTCAAGGGAAACTTGACGGAGGAACATTGAGACCTGACATACAGAACTTTTGTGAAGAAAATGGATGAACAGTGAAACAAAATCAATGAAACCAAAATCAATGAAAACGGGTTCGGCTGTCCGCGACTGACCATTTGAGAACCGCAGCTCTGGTTCCTTCTAAAGGTTTAAGATCAGGACTCTCATGTAATTTCACACCAAACTCTTTATGGCCCTTGAGCTTCATCACTCCTACAGTCCTGATGGAACAGGACAGGGCCTTCCCTAAACTGTTTACACTAAATAAACAGTACTAATAAGCGTATGGTTCTTCGGAATGCTGGATTTTCTGAGCGTGTAAGAGTGAGACTGCATAAAACACCTACATTAGATAATAAGGAGCGTCCCAGTACTTTTGTCCCTCATTGTCGTGTCCCGCAGCTGGACGGGCTCTGATCTCGCTTTAATGAAACCCTTTCCGGTTTGTTTATTTTTGGTCGTTTGTCTGCGGTTCTGCAAACTGTTCTAACGGGACTCTTTTTTTGTTTTTGTTTATGGCGGCAGAAATGTCTTTTAAATTTATGTTATGACAACAACGGACCCCGTGACCCCTTCAGGTTCCTCGGGATCCTTTATTTAAGGCCCCCTTCTGTCCACTTTATTCAACCTCCGCACATTAAACTCCTCCCTCTTCCCTCCAAAATACAAGTTCCGTGTTAAAGAGTGGCGTATTTGCATTTTTCCATAAATGTTGGCTGCGGGGTGGGAATTAATAATTGGGCTCCGGTGATGGTCATAAAGGCGGCGGTGGGAAAGAAAAAAAAAGCAGAAAAGGGAATTATTTGGATGAATTGCTTAATTGCGTGCTGTGAAAATACCCAGTGGGTGCTTGGGGTGGGATTTTTGCGGTGACAGATGCAGAAGTGTAAACGCAATTGTGCCTGAACATGATGTGAGCTGAAGGATTATGGGTAGGATGAAGGCAGCTATGAACATTAAAGGAGGAAATATGCGAGCGGAGGATCGGCGGCGGCTCATGGGCTGAAGAATAGGCTCTTTGATATGCACCTTGTTCCGCGTGGGCGGGGCTCGTCTTTAAACTCGCGAGTCGGGAAGTCGAGCAAATGTGGAGCTGCGTGTCGTTACAGAAGGTGCATTTGTTCACAGGTTCATACCATAATACAACCTCCGCGGCTCTGTTGGATCGTGGAGGGTGTGGCGGCCCGGTCCTGATCGCGGGGGGGGGGATCACATGACCATTTAATGCAATGTAGTTAACTACTGAATTTCCCTAATATTTTGTTTCCCTCTTACCGTCCTATATTTAGATCCATATTGTTGAAGCCACGGGTGGCACAGTGGTTAGCATGTTCTCCTATCAGCGCTGGTACCAAACCTAGTACCAAACCTAGTGGTTTTCATGTCCTCCCCGTGTCTGCATGGGTTCCTCCGGGTTCTCCAGTTTCCTCCCACAGTCCAAAAACATGACTTCAAGGTAAATTGAATGCTCTAAATTGCCCCGTATAGTCTGTGTGTGTGGTTGTGTGAGTGAGTGTGTAACCAGTGATGGATTGGTGCCCTGTCCTTGGAGCCACGTTATGAGCTTCAGTTCTTGAAGATGAAACACTGACTGGAGTTAAACATCCGTGGGTCCAAACGCAGCAGCCGTGAGTCGAGAAAACCAACCTGCAATGTGGTCTGCAGACGAGTTCGGAGGTTCGAACCCCAAATCCACGATGCGTGTGAAACCCATTGCACTGATTCATTTACTGCTCGAAGCAAAGCTCATGCCGCTGTGCATCCGTTAGACGTCAGTGAGCTTCACCAGAGGAGGAATCAGAGAACCTTTAATAAACAAAAGCGCTTCCCCCTCCGGGTCCCGGAACACATCGGCTTGACCCACATTTCCACCGACCGGGGCCCCGTTGGACGGCGTCGTTGGCACGAGTCGCTCTCTGAGCTGAAGCCTTTGATCCGGAGCCATGGCTCTGTGATCTGATTGCCCCTTACTTTCCACATCGGCCCCCTCCACCCACCTCCCTGCTTCCTTATATGGCTTTGTATGACCCCACCATGTCCTCTAGTAGTCCATCGGAACACGTGGTCCTTATTCGTCTCTTCTGTTACACCACAATATATCCTTCAGGAACAAATGGGACGCCACCATGACCTGATGTTTTAAACCGTTTGGAAACCAGGATTTCTGCAAGCTTGCAGTCGCAGGTTTGTGGTTGGAGAACCAGCCTTGCGACCTCAAGGTCCCTGGTTCGATGCCTGCTCCCAGGTTGATGGGCCCGTGGTGCTTCCATATGCTTCATTTGGGCTGCATACAAGGCGTTGAGCATGTGTGCTCACTTTACTCTTGTGTGTGTTTCTCTGAACAGATGGGTTAAATGTGGAGGACACACTCTTCTGTGTGTAACAACTGTTGGCAAACAGATCACTTTTGCCGCAAATCTGCACTGAGCGAGGGATAGGCTGGGAAATGTAGTACAGCAGATGCATCCCTGACCCTTCGACGACCCCCTGTTCTATTCCACTGCGGTTCCACGGAGGGATCAGTGTGTACACGCGGTGAGGCTACAATAATCATTTACAGTGTGTTGAATAACGACTCCATCGAGATGAAGAGCGCCGAAGCCGAACTCTCCCGGTCTGTCAGGATTCACACACGGAGGAGGAACGGTACGGTAATTATCCAGTCTGTAAGGAACCACAAGACGAATCAGACGCAGAACAAAGAACAAAAAGCAACCAGATCAAAAGGAGAGAACAAAGAGCCATGACATGAAACAAACTCGTCTGCAGACCACATTGCAGGTTGGTTTCCTGCACGCCGTCGTGCTCAGAACTCAGTGTTGCAGTTGGGTTTCCTCGACTCGCTGCTGCTACGTTTGGACCCATGGATCCTGCGACTGTTGCTCTGATGTTACGCAGCAGGAGGGGGAAGGTGGAGGAGAGCGGCGTTATTAACTCCTGTCTGTGTTTAATCTTCAGCAACTACACCTCATAAAACGGTTTCTTGGTCCAGTGGTTTTAACAATGCAGATCTAAATATAGGATGGTTAGAGGCTGACAAAATATTAGGGAAATGGTTCTTGATGAGGCTGCGATGACACCAATACGTTTTTATTTGCAAACTGTTAAACAGAAATCAAAAATTATTTTATCCACACAAGGATTTTATCTCCAAAGCTGAAATGCTGTAACGTGTTTTCTCAAATGGGAGCACATCATCTACTCTACAGTTGGTTGCTTGGTTACAGAAAACTCCACAAATGAAGAGTAAAAGGGAGTTGGAAAGGGTGTATTGGAGACGAATCAGGGAAAAAATGTCAAAGGAGGCACAGCAGGGAAAGGCACAAGGAGATGAATGGAAACAAATCAGGGAAGGAAACATCGAAGGTGACGCATCAGAAAATGGGTACAATGACGAGGAAGAATGGGATATGAATGAGGGGACAAACTAGGCAAGGATGTGTGAGAAGACACAACTCGGACAAGGACACACCTGAGGTTACAATTCAGACGGGAAAATGTCCAAGGAGACGAATCAGGGAAAAATATTTTGGGAAGGAGAATGAAAATTAGGATGGTGCAGATTAATCAGAAAAGGGTGAATAAGGGCAAGTATGTTGATGGAGACGAATTAGGAAAAGTGCATTGGTAGTGACTATAAAGGAAAAGTATGTCGTGGAGACGAATTAGGAAAAGAACATCAGTGAAGACAAATCATTAAAAAGGGTGTCAGTAGAGACGAAAAACGCAAGTGTGTTGGTGGAGACAAATCAGAAAAAAAGTGTGTTGGTGGAGACGAATTGGGAAAAGTGTGTTGGTGGAGACAAATTGGGAAAAGTGTGTTGGTGGAGACAAATTAGGAAAAGTGTGTTGGTGGAGACAAATTAGAAAAAAAGTGTGTTGGTGGAGACGAATTGGGAAAAGTGTGTTAGTGGAGACAAATTGGGAAAAGTGTGTTGGTGGAGACAAATTGGGAAAAGTGTGTTGGTGGAGACGAATTGGGAAAAGAACGTCAGTCAAGACAAATCATTAAAAAGGGTGTCAATAGAGACAAAAAAAAGGCAAGTATGTTAATGAAGACGAATTAGTCAGTGAATACAAATCAGAAAACAGAGGAAAGTCTGTCGGTAGAGACGAATCAGGAAAAGTATGTTAGAGATCAAGAATCAGGAAAAGTGCGACAGTGGCGACGAATCAGAGGAGCATTGTGAGCGTAGCTGCGACCGTGAGCTGTCCACATACTTTAGTCCATCTGGAACCCACAAACTGACCCTGTGATGAAAAGTGCTTCCTGATCATCAGTTCAACCTGTTCTTTTGAACTTTCGGGATTCATTCCCTCACACCTTTTCCTTTGCCTCTCCGCCCCCCCCCCCCCGGTATACGTGTAGCAGCCACTGGGAGGTGCAGAGAAGAAATCAGATGGAACGTCGGCTGCTCATTCATCCGCTCGTCCTCCCCGTCCGCCGACTTTGATCTCCCCCCTGGCCTTTCTGTTTCCTCCCGCCGCTGGCTGTTCTTAACAGACGTATAAAAGCCAGCGTTTGTTCTGCACGCAGCGCCGCGGCCTCGCCCACGTCACTCAGCAACGCCGTGTGCGTCCCTTTCATACGCCATTATCTCCACCGCGTTGCGCCGTCGTCCTGTCCGTCTCTAATGCACATGGGCTCAGTGACCTGATGATGCCGGATTAATTACAGATTAAACGCCAATCGCTCGCTTTAAAGACTTTACTTTTTCAGCCCCACGTAGACGTTCTGCAGACGTTCCGTTATTCCAGCAGAACAAAGCTTTGAGAGACGTCTCTGATTATCTCTGAATTCATGATGCAGGATATTAAATCTGAGTCTCTGCAGGAAATAAAAACCCTTATTTAATAAAAATGAAACTCGGATGTCTAATCCAGGCCCACCGTCGGAGGTCTATAAAATCAAGCAGCTAACCATGCATCAGCATTGTGCCAACAGTTTGGGGAAGGCTCTTCTCCATTCCAACATCACAGCTGTCCCCAGTGCAGGTCCATGAAGACAAAGGCTGCCGTGGTGGAACCTGTGTGTTGTTGTGGGATGCACACTAAAATCCTGCAACAAGACTTTCCAGAGGGGTGAAACTGGAGTTTGGTATGTTTTCCTCTCCGCAGTGTTGGTTTTAAATAGTGGAAGGTCCCAGTAAATCCACTCTGAGGAAACAGGAAATGTAATGAAACCATTGAATCTTGGGGGGGATGGGGTGGTTCAGGTGCCAGGTGGCCACGTTGGTGGTGGTCTGGGATCGGCGGGACCGCCGGCTCCGACTCCGCTGATTTATTCCATCACTGCTGAGAATTCAAGCCTCCCCATTATTTATAGTGTAAGGACAGGGGGTCCAGCTGGGACCTGTAGTAATGCAGGACCACCTGGAGTGGGGTAGCTGGTTGCACATGGGGGGGGGACAGGTGTCCTCACAAGTCTGTCTCGCTCTCGTACTCAGGTCTGTGACCCGCGTGCCTCTACCCACCCACACTTTTACGATCAACGGCTTTCGCCGACCAGTTTCGACCAGTAACTCTCACCCCTTTTTCTTTTCTTCTTTCTCTCTCTTTTCACTATTTTAGGGGTTCAAGCACAAAGTGCTTAAAAGCTATTGATTTCACTCACCTTTTTTTCCTTTTTATTGTTATTATGATTTTTTTGGGGTAAAACATGTTGGGCAGCCAAGACCGTAACTCCTATGGACACCAAATGTGGAGGGTGGGTGCAGCGGGTGTGCATCTTCACCAATAATAAAAATCACACTCATTGGCTTATAATTGGCTTTATCTATCCATCCATTATCTTCCTCTTATTCCTTTATGAGGGTCGCGGTGGGGTTCCCCATGCCCATCCAGAGGAGAACATCTCGGGCGCCGGGAAGATACATCCAGGACAAGGCGCCATCGCTGGGTACTCACCCACACACACCGCCACACACAACACACACTATACAGGGCAATTTAGAGCATTCAATTTACCTTGAATTCATGTTTCTGAAATATGGAAGGTAACTAGAGAAACTGGATAAAACCCACACAGACACGGGGAGGACATGGTAACTCCACCCAGATCGGGATTCAAACCGGAAATCCCCAGCGCTGAGAGGAGAACGTGCTAACCACTAAGCCAGATAAAGCATACTTTTGCAAACTAGTCCTTGTCCTAGTCAGCCCCCCCCCCTTGCTAAATGCAAATCAATGCGTGCGTCATAAATCTGATCAATCTTATCGTTTATTAAAACAAATCTAAAACTCAAAGATGCTTAACTTTTAAAAGTCACACAGTTTACTTTCTTTTGACTTGTTGTTGAACTTATGCAGGAAGCTTGAACCCCGGGATTGCCGCTTGCGATAATAGAATATATATATTCTATTATTTTCTTTCTGTCTCTCTCGTTGAAACTCAAACCATCGGAAAACGGACGGAGGGTCTGTCTGCTGGCCATGTGACTCTCAAACTCTCCCAGCCATTTTGTTATTAACTGGAGGTTTTGATAAGAACTAGCGCTCCACATACGAGTCCTGCCCGCCTTCCCGAGCAGCGTTGCCATAATCGATTGGCGAGGGCCCCGTGGTGCCATTGTGAGGACGCCGATGCTATTCCTGGGATCTGACATTTCAGAAGGTGTTCTCTCCTGCCGACTGCGAGAACCCTTAACGTAAACAATCCTCTAATGGATGCTCCCCCCCCCCCCCTCA
>JAOUQT010037665.1:0-11218 GCA_025769995.1 Xyliphius kryptos
CGATCTCCTATGATAGCGTGGTGCCATATCTAGGTTTGTTCATGCCCTTGTATATTGTATATGAATATCAGGTTTAAATAATGGCCCAAAAAAACAGAAACACTCTCGCATCCCCCTCTTGCTGACTCAATTTTTATGCTGATTTTTAGGAGGGCACCTCACCTGTGCGGGAGGAAGCCTTCTCTTCTACCCACAGACCTATGGTAGTAGGTGGACAGACCCAGGTGACAGTGGGTACTACACATATATCTCGCCTGACTGATGAGCAGCTGATAAAGGAATTTCTGAGTGGCTCGTACTGTCTCCATGGGGTAAGACATTTTTTAATGCTACTTTTCTGCCTCAATAAAGCCTTAATCCATTAATGAATACTCTTCTGTTCAGGGTGTGGGATGGTGGAAATACGAATTCTGCTATGGGAAACATGTTCATCAGTATCATGAGGTGAGAAATAAGACAATGATTTATAAATAAAATAAAGATGTAGTAAAAGTTTATGCACCTTATTATAAATGTTACATAATAGTACATTTTTTATAAAACAATCTAATAATGATGCTCAATTTTATGCAGAAAAGAAGCAAATCAGACATTCAGTAAAACCTCCAAGCTAATTTACTTACAAAGCTGCACAAATTTCACCTTGTATGTACAAATATTAGACGAACCATCAACCAACATCCAGCTGAAAGTCACACAGTAACTGGACAGGTGTAGTCGATCTGAAAGGTTATTGGTGAACTAGTGGAGCCTCTGTCCAGGCATTGGTTGACTTATTTCCCCTGATATCTCTATGCTGTAATTAAGGAAAAAGATGGACCACACCATTGTTAGCCATGTGTTTTTACTTTAACAGGTCATTCTGTGTCTTTTATCTCATTTACTATCCTGGATTACAAAACAACATTTCTTCTCATTTATTTATGTACTATAGTACAGGTATAAACTCACCAGCTACTTTATTAGGTACACTTATAGTCAAAAAGTTGCACCTCTGTTTGCCTTCAGAACTGCATTAATTCTTTGTGGCAGACTTTCAACAGAAATGGTATTCTACATTCCTTGGTTGTAACCAGTAGTTATTTGAGTTACTGTTGTTACAGTACACTTCAGCAAGTTGTCTTGACCATCTCTATACGCATCGAGTTGCAGCCGCGTGTGTGCTGATTAGATATTTGTATTAACAAGCAATTGAAAGTATCTAGTACCTAATAAAGTGGCCAGTGAGTAGATTTTATGTATTCAAGCAGTGTTCATTTGCATTCCTGGACACAGCAGTATATAATTATATGAGAGGATAACTCTGTTGCTTTTGTGTTGTCTCAGGACAAAGAACAAGGGAAGAGTATTGTGGTGGTTGGTACATGGAATCACGATGAGCATTTGGAGTGGTCCAAGAAGAACGTGGCTCGCACCTACCAGCTTAAAGATGAAGGAACCCAGAAAGTGAAGTATGACTTCTGTGCATTGCTCTTTTAATGTGTAAATAAATTAAAACTGATGTTTTGTGAGGGTGGAGGTGTAAAGTTTGGAATTCATAGTGAAATGGAACATAGTCACTTACTGCATCGTAATGATAATCATTTTTCAATTAATATTAGATGCAAGTTTTTTTCTTTCTCTCACACTTAATAAGACACAATTTGCAGCTGAATATATTGAAAGCCAGATAAAATTCCAAAGACGCCCTTCACAACGGATAAGAGAAGGAAAGAAATAAATAAAAAACTGCAGGTAATAGAGCGAGGACAGGAAGCAGCAGGCAGTAGGCACAGAGCCAGACAAACAACCGGTGCATTGTTCTCCATTTTCCGGGAATAACGGTTGTTTAACAGTCCCCAGCTGGGTTGGCAAAGCCAAATCTAGAGAAAAATCGCACTCGTATCAAGAGCTGACTAAAAGTGGTGTGTTTTCTACGTTAGTCTACGTGCAACGTCGCAAACAGCCATGTCCAGAGAAAACATACACGCTCTGTGTGAGACATTCATCTGGAGCTGGGAAAGAACCACGAGTTGTTCAGAAGCCAGGTAGTATCCAACCACAGTCTACAAAGATGGAATTACAGCAAGTAGGCGTTTGGGAAGAGACACCACATGGTGGCGCACAACGCATGCTCACTGTAGCAATTTCGTAAGTTTGCCTCACATATAAGATTTTTTGCCTGCCAGATCAACCACATGTGAGCAGACTAGAGGTTTGTTAATGGATCCTCCACTCTTTTTGGGGCGACAGGGTGGCACAGTGAATGGTGCTGTGGCCTCACAGCAACAGGACCGGGCTCCTGACTTTGCGTATGATATAAGACTTGTGTATAAGTGTGTGACCATGTTCCTATCATTAGAATAGACACTGGTGCTGAGGATGACCTGAAACAATAAATAAATAAATCCATATCCATGGTGCTGTGGTATGGGAACAGCCCACAAGTGCAGCAGTTGCTAAAACGCACCACCAGGCTCTAATTATCCGTGTTCAAAGTAGCTTCAAAATCATATACAATATATTTTAAGAATAAAGTTTATTTTTTGGAACATTGTAACTGAACTAGAATTATAATATTTCTTTATAATATATAATATTTATAATATTTCAGGGTGGTGTCCCACTTCTATGGCCATGGAGATATGTGTGACCTCACAGGGAAACCCAGACAAGTCATTGTAAAGCTAAAGTGAGTTACTTCAGTAGTCGGTGTTTGTGTTTTTTTAGCCAGTGAGAATCGTGTGATTGTGGAAAGACATTAATTCTATTTATTACTTTCAGGTGTAAGGAATCCGAGTCTCCTCATGCAGTTGTTATATATCTGTTGGAACCCCAGACCTGCCAGTATATTCTTGGGGTAAGAAGTTACTCTGCATCTAGCGATGCACTGATGCCACTTTCTGTCAGACCAAGTACATTCATACTTAGTAGCAGATTCCAGTATAATCACATACCAGCTCTAAGATTGTTTACTAGTTTCAAACATCACTAGCCATACTGTATTAACAAATTCTGTAAACACTGATAAAGGTTGTCTAAGTCTAATATATAAAGACCAATGCTAATTAATAAATTTTAAGCTAAATCAAAAAGCAAACTTATGTTCCTTTAAACTTGTATTTTTTTTACTTTACTCAGGTTGAGTCTCCAGTGATTTGTACAGTCTTGGACACAGCTGATGAGAATGGCCTTCTCTCTCTCCCTAGCTAGAAATAAGCAAGGGGAATGTTTCTAGAAAAGGAAAATATTGTAGTTGAAGTGACATATGTATTTCTGAAGGAAAACAGATTGCCTGAACCCAGAAATGATTTATTATCCCTTTAAGAACGCTGAGAATTTACTTTAGACTGAGCTCTGGGTGTTGTGTTTGTACTGTGTTGCAGCAGGTATGCTGATGTAGGGAAGATTGGGAAATGTTTTGTTAATTCGGGAAAACTGTGGAACTGGCAGTTGTGGACCCGTTTTCCTGATCTGCTGGAGAAAATCTCTGTTTTTTTTGTAACTTTATGGCACATTTTAATGACGGGTCAGGAATGTTTATTAATGTTATTTCTGCAGGGTAATATATTGGGTTGTTTTAACCATTTTATTTATTTTTTTTAACTTCATGCTCACTAAATAACTTGCAAGCAGATTGTTCTTGGAATAAATGGATTACAAAAATGACATACAAATGAAAGGAACAGTTATTTAATTAAAGGCAAATTCAGCATGAAGACGGTGCTTTTACTTTGGACTATATTTGTGTGCCAATTATTAGCATTTAATTCAAAACAACTGAGAAAAATCTCCCATCCTTATAATAGCATTTCTTTGTTTACACACAGAGGCACTGGGAACACTGTACATTCAATTCCCAAAGGAAAACATGAACGAAATATACATTTTTAAACTGAAAAGGAAGACAAAACTATAGTAGGATGTTCAGGCAAACAATAGTGTCTGCGTTTTTATTTACAAGCTTAGATATGTACAAAGTAAATAGAAATCGGATTGGGGTGGCCACTTCATAACATCAGTCTTCTTGGTCTGGAACTCGAATGTTGCCCACTTTGTGATGTGTTTGGGGTTGAGGTCCTGCTGAAACACCCATTTCAAGGCATATCGTCTTAGCCATACTGCAATATTTACAATATTTTGATACAACCCTAATTCCAATGAAGTTGGAACATTGAATAAAACATAAATAAAAACCTAATACAATGACTTACAAATCCTTTTCAACCCATATTCGATTGAATACACTACAAAGACAAGATATTTAATGTTAAAACTGATGAACTTTATTGTTTTTTTGCAGATATTCACTCAAAACTTTCCAAATGATTTTGGGACAGGGTCATGTTACTGTGTTACATCACCATTCCTTTTAACAACACTTAAGTGTTTGAGAACTGAGGACACTAATTTTTCTTGCTTGAACAGTCTGGGAAAAACTTCTTTGGAGTTGGGGTTGTATAATAATTTTTTTCCTTTAGACACAATAAGTCTTGTGCTCATCTGCCCATTGAATGTTGCCCTTCTTCTAAATTTTCGCTGTGGCACACACCTTTTTTTCAGCAGTGTTATTTTATGAGGGTTTCTTGCAAATAGTTTGTGTTCACATGGGTATCTTCTGATTGTTGCAGCACTCACAGGAAACCTTCCCCATGTTGTATTATCCTTTCAGGCAAAATCAATAATTAAAGCATCAGTGATGTTAGACTGCTATTATTTGGCACACAAATGTACATCTGAAAATATAAAACATGATTCTTTTGTTGAATTATGGAAATATAATTAACTTATTTAAAAAAAACTAACTGTATTTGGTCATTTGGATAACTGGTATTTTTACCTGCACACTGACTTTATACAATAAATGTTATTGTATGTCTTAAAAGTCAATGTCCAATCACTTTTGGTTTATTAAAATGCAGTCGTTCACAAATAAGTGATTCAATTCTTACACTGTTCACTTCATTTGCATGTGAGTTGTGTTTAATTTCAAAAAAAGATATACTGTTGCAGTTTAACATCACTTCTTCTTTCAGCCTCTCCTTTTTATCAGGGGTCACCACAGCAGGTCAATCTTTTCCACCTCACTCTGTCCTCTGCATCTTCTGCTATAACACCAACTACCTGCATGTCTACATTGACCACAACTATATATCTCCTCTTTGGTCTTCCTCTCTGTCTCCTACCTGGCAGCTCCATCTCTAACATCCTCCTACCAATATATCCACTTAATCATTGAATATTGTACAAAAAAACCCTGTATGTCACATGTCAGTCTTGTTCCACTATTAATTTCCTGTTTCATTACGTGATTGGTAAGGTTGCAGAACCTACCTGTAATCCAGGAAGCCGCAATAGAGAAAGACTTTGTTGCTCTGGTTCATGGCCTGAACTTGTTGCTCTTTGCTCTGAAACAGATTGAGCAAAAGTACTGTGAAAACATTTTCTTTGAAATAACACCTACATCATGATAAATACGGACTGTTACCTCATTTGCGACATATCAGAGGGAACGAGGACAGAGCCAAGTGTTTGCGTTATTTACTCTACTCCCCTCGGTGAAGCCTGATGAGCAACATGACAGTAACTTTGTCACGTCCAGACATCCAGAGAATGAAGCCAAGCAATGAGGCAAAACATGGCATAACTCCATGAAAGTGCTTGCGTAAAATGAGAGCGCCAAAGGTCTTATGGCGTTTTAAACATCGTCTGTTAATGATGTGTAAGACGTTCAGCAAAAGGAGGGAGCAGGAAGGAATTCGGCAAAGAAAAACAGAGGAGATATTTACTAAATAGAAACGGTTAGAATTGAGGTTGGATAAGCCTTTTGTGAAGTAAGGAACATGAATTCAGCCAATGACTGAACTCGAAAAGTCAGATATGGTGCCAATTCTATTACTTGGAGTTATTAAGGCAGATCGGAAGGATGGCATTGTTAGCTTAGACTTGGGTTGTAGTACAGAAACTGCAAAGGCATAAGAAGGAAGTTATTAAAGCACCTGAATAACTTTAGAAAATATTTTACAGGCAGCCATTATACATTATATGATCAATAGATGCAGAACATGCTCCATAAGTTGGCCAATTTCTGCTGCAGCAGCTCTGCCAGTTCCCCTCACATTCATTTCTACAGGATGAACCGGACATGGCTGGCTGCTGTGTGACCTCCGGCTCGCTGTTTGTTACTGGTTTACCAGGGTAGAAATGCTGCTGATGTTGAAACACTGGTACCATACGTCCATGCTCTCTCTCACTCTCTGTCCACTATAGCTCGTACCTTATTAGTGATGAAATGCCACCTGCCAGGTGTTCCTAATCCAGTGATCCTTCAGTGTACAACTTTAACGGTTTTTAATTTTTTCTTCTTCTTCTTCTTCTTCTTCTATACAGATCCTCACAGATCCTTATAACTAGCACCATGCCAGGTCTAAAAAAAACTACTGGAAATGACTAATGACACAACTAGCTGCTCCTTCCAGCATTTTCCATGCCAATTTAAATGCTTAGCTGGGCTTAATGAGGTTATTAGCCACAGCGCTATGCCCTTTTGTAGGTGGAGACTGTTTAACTAAGCAGGTGCCAGGACAAACAAGCGCACGACTGCTTTTGTTGTGCTGTGATTAAGTTCTATTGCCTGATGTGTGCAGAGCCGGCTATAAACATCTAAGGAGTCTAATTATAGCCCAAGTGGGAATACAGTGTGCGAAGCTATGTATGTGTTGGAGAGGTACAGTATGTAGACAAAGCAGGGAATCGCCATTAGGCACGGGGAGAGGGTTGTTATTGATAAGTTCTGAACCCCTCCTCGCTTATTCACTGCTAACTGTTTCCAGATCATATTTGCATTGTGATCCGGCAGGTCCCTGGAGACTCTGACCTAATGGCCTGAGGAATGCATATGCGTGTGTGGCCATTAACGCTTGCCCATGTTTTGATTGTGAATCAAAAAAAAAAAAAACAAACGTTGCCTTCAAAATGGAATGAACTGATTTTCGAGTACTGAGACAAAATGGAAGCACATGTGTGTGTATGCGCACACCTTCACACTTCTAGGCGCTGGACCTGCATTCTCAGTCTCTGTGATCAGATGGAGTGGACGTGCATGAATACGGAAAATGTGAGGACAAAGTCTTGTGTTGGGTGTCTGAACAATACATCATAGCTTTCTCTTCACCTCATCTCTTTCTCTCTCTCTTTCTCCCTCTACCTGTAATAGCCATATAATGAACCCTTTAACAATTAGAGATATCTTGTTCATACTACATGTACTGTATATCGTATGTGTGACTATGTGTGTGTATGCCCATGTGTGTATGAATGTGGGAAAGAGATAGATAGATAGAGAAAGAGTGTGAGTGTTTGATTTTATTGTTGTGTTCCATACTGTGACTCTATCTGTGTGTTAGAGCTAAGCAGCTCCAGATGGAAGAGAGCAGGGCAATACGCCACAACCCAACATCTCAGAGAGCGAGGGGTAAAGGGGGGGGTAAAAGGGGTTTGGGATGGTCATGTAGCAAACACACACACACACACACAAGCGGAGACTGTTTCAAAACATCTAATCTAGAAGTACAGTATACATGCATATATTTACTTCCTATATCCATCCATCCATCAATCAGTTAATATCGGAACTATATTGGATTTATATAGGAGCATTTGGAACTGGGGATCGAATCTGCAGGCGGGGCTAGAAATGCTGACAAGAGATCGAGATGCCCAGTCAGTCTTTTTACTCTATCCCATGTAGCACATCTGTGCAGCCAACAACCGCAAAGAGATGATGCCACACGACTCTGACATGCACTCACCATCCACTTGACACAAATATCTAATCAGCCAATCACGCGATGGCTGCAACTCATTGAAATTAGATATGTACAGGTGGTCAACATAACTTGCTGAGAATGGGAAATAATGGTAAAAAGACTTTGCATAACATGGCATGGTGGTTGGTGCCAGACAGTGCTAAGTATTTTCAGAAACTGATGATCTACTGGGATTTTCACACACAACCGTCTCTAGTGTTTACAGAGAATGGTCCAGAAAAGAGAAAATATCCAGTGAGGGGCAGTTGTGTGGATCAAAATCCCTTAATAATATGAGAGGGTCAAAGGAGAATAGACAGTCTGGTTGGAGATGATGATAGAAAGGCAACAGTAACTCAAATAACCACTGGTTACAACCAAGGAATGTAGAACACCATCACTGTTGAAAGTAAGCCATCAATAATTGAGGCAGTTCTGAAAAAAAAAAAGATGGTCCAACCTTTTACAAGCAAGGTGTACCTAATAAAGTGGCTAATACATGCTTCCCTCCATATACTGTAGATTAGATGATCTATCCTGTATATGCGCTATTCATCCGTCAGCTCTTTCGTCACCTCCTTGACAGCTATGGCTCTGTGGAAACTAAATCTCATCTTTTCTCTGTTTATACATATAAATGTCTATTTCTTACATATTCTCTTCCTCCATCCCTCCATCTTTTATCCTCCAGGTTTCGAACTGCCATGCTGACAGCTGCAGCGGTAGGATTTTCATTTTTCCACTCGTGTAACGGTGAGAGAGCGGAATCTCTGACCTGTACTGACAGTCGCCAGACGTTTGCACTTACGGCTCACCGTTCCACTAGATGAGAGATCACTTTTCATTTCTTCCCGTCTATCGGTTCATCTCTACTCCCCCCCCCTCTCTTACGTAAACAGGTGCCACTCTTACTGCTCCGTGGACTGAACGAGCCACGGGTGTGTATTTGTTTCCTGCGTCTTGCTCCAGCCTTGAATTTCTCAGGTTTTGCTGCGGATGAGTGGACGCACTTCAAACTATATTAACAACAGAGCCTTAACAGAAGAGAACAGAGCTCTGGATTATCTCACACTGAATGAAAGAGAGAAGGAAAACAGAATGACCGCAGAGATAAATTATCATCATGACCCTTCTGTAACATCTTTTGACCAGAGAAGCTTAATCATTATGCCATTATTCAACCATAATGGTTAATCTCCCTAGTGGAGAATCCTGGGCAGCTTATTCTCATCACGTGGTTGTGGGATAGATAGATCTTATTCATCCATTCATTTTCTATACTCATTTAATCCTAGTTTTAGGGCCACGGGGAAGCCAGTGCCCACCCAGCAACACTGGGCGTGAGGGCAGGAACAACCCTAGAAACATCCATCCACCAATCCATCATAGGGTACACACACACACACAATTACACACATTTACACACTAACAGGCAATTTAGAGACAGCAATGAACCTATAATGCATGTTTTTTGGAATGCAGGAGGAAACCGGAGTATCCGAAAAAAACCTGTATGGAAAACCCACACAGAAATTTCCTAAGTCACCCCAGCAGGGGCTCAAACCTGGGATCGTCTTGCTGTGAGACCACAGGACTATGCTCTGGGCCACCGTGCCACCCTATGTAGATCTTATACTGGGGTTAATTCTGAGACACAAAATGACACGTGTTTGTAATTTGGTACATTTTTTTGTGTATAATGTGCGATAATATGATCATTAATGTCACGGTTCTGCTGTTGTTTAGCGGTAGGGACGTGACTGGGATTAAAATCTGTCCCTTGGTTGCACTGGGGCTTGCCATGTGTTTCTGTCTGTCTGTGTGTGCGCTCGTGCATCTATGTGTGATTAGCAGCGTACATCTCCGGGTGGTGTGGCCACTCCGGAGGGGCCAATTTTAATTCTAATTGGCTTGCCTTTATAGCGTTTTTTTGTGTAAATAAACCCTCCCTGCATGTCCATACATTTTACATGGTTGTTTAGTATGGGATGGCTGCGCCATACCGCAACATTACCAGTACGTTCACAGCCTTACTAATTCTCAATAAATAATAAGTGACCTTACCATGCACCAAGAGCCACGAAATAATGAAGAATAGAACAGGAAATGGCAAAGTTATACAAACACACTAACACAATACACATGGCTCACAATACACAATGGTCACTTGTTCGCTCATTGGTCAACTGCAAAAATAATATTGCATACAAATATCAGTAAAAGTGTCTTTTAAACAATTCTCAAAATAATACATTGAAATGAATGGTTCCAATCTGAGTTCTGCAAGGTGTTCAAATCATCTGACCAAAATTTCCTTACAGATATACACTCACTGGACACTTTATTAGATACACCTTTGACTTGCCTTAATTCTTCATATCATACTTTCTACAGAGATGGTATTCTTCATTCCTTAGTTGAGTTACTTTTGTCTTTCTATCATCTCAAACTAGTCTGTCCATTCTCCTCTGACCTCTCACATCAACAAGACCATTTTGGTCCTCACAACTGTCCCTTACTGGATATTTTCTGTTTTTCGGCTCATGCTCTGTAAACACTAGAGATGGAAATCCCACTGTTTCTGAAATACAGTGTCTGGTAACCAACAGCCACGTTTAAAGTCTCTTAAATCAGATTTCTTCTCCATTCTGATGCTCAGTTTGCATTTCAACAACTTGTCCTGACCACCTTTACATGCCTACATGCATTATGTTTGCAGTCATGTGTTTGGCTGATTAGATATTTGTGTTGACAAGCGATTGGACAGATGTTGTTCCCCACTTTTGGGAGTCTGTTCCGTTATTGTCAGTTATTTGCCAGGTGTTCCTTATCCAGAAATCATCCAGTGTATGAGTGACAAATCAATCCTTTGTTTCTATTCTATAACAGTGTAAACTTTTCCACCATGATTTTGTCTGTTTGTCTTCAAGAAGAAAAACAAAAGAGGCCGTAAAAAAAAGCAATAAATATACGCAACCCACGAAGTCTGTTCAGAATGAAACCCAGAAGCAAATAAACGACTAATCTGGAAAACACAAAGACTATGGGTATTTCCTCTATGTGAGAAACTCATTCCGTGCTTGATCTGGCCATGATTAAATCACAGCATCCCACTGCTCACTTATGCCTCTCTGAGACATTATTGAGTCTCCCCACCCAGTCTCGGGCTCGGCTTCAGAAAACACAACACAGATTTAGTCACACGGGTTCAAGCGGTTAAACTAATGAGAAGACACGAGGTTTTACTGCACTTCCTGTGATTCATTGCCTTAGACTTTCATCAGTCAGGAGCGGTGTTGGGGACATTCTTCTTCTTCTTTCGACCTCTCCCTTTTATCAGTTCTACCTTCCTCTCTCTCATTCACACACATGTATTCTGTCTTACAAGTGTTGACTTTTATTCCCCTCCTTTCCAGAGCATACCTCCACCT
>JAOUQT010037681.1:0-11217 GCA_025769995.1 Xyliphius kryptos
CACCCAGATTGGGATTCGAACCGGAAATCCCCAGCGCTGAGAGGCGAACGTGCTAACCACTAAGCCACCGTGCCGCCACCGATAGAACAATAAATTCTAAATTATATCAGAGAATTCTAAAGGAAAATGTCAAGACACCTGCCCATGAACTGAATTTCAAGATAAGGTGGGTCATGCAGCAACATAATGACCAAAGAATGGTTAAAGAAGAATAAATGTAATGTATTGGAATCGCCAGACTTGACCTTAATCCCATTAAATGTTGTGGAAGGACCTGAGGCAAGCATTTATTGTGAAAAAACCCACAAACATCCCAAAGCTGAAACTGTTCCGCATGAAAAAATGGACTTAAATTCTTCAAACTTGGTGTAGAGGACTGATCAACAGTTACCAAAAACATTTAGTTGCAGTTATTGCTGCACAGGGGCATCACACCAGAGACTGAAAGCAAAGGGTCACATACCTTTGCCACTCACAAATATGTGATATTGGATCACATTCCTCAATAAATAAATTACCAAGTATAATATTTTTCTCTCATGTGTTTAACTTGGTTCTCTTTACCCACTTTCAAAACTTGTGTGAATATCTAATGATATTTTATGTCATATTTATGCAGAAATATAGAAAATGACTTATGGTTTTACAAACTTTTAAGCACCACTGTACACTGAACCATTTCAACTAATGGAGATTAGCTACATTTGTTTTAGAAATAATAATAGAACCACATAGTTTAGACTAGTCTGTGAGACCTCAAGCAACAAAAGAAGCTGTAAAAAGGTATTACCTTGACTCTGGGTTAAATGGCATTCTTATGTGCCTCTTTTTTCAGGATCAGAATCATCAGGTCGTTTCCTCTTTGGTCCTTCTTTCAGCCAGGCTTTAATTAATTATTAAATAAATAAACTTAATGCCACATAGAATTACTTTAAAGGACACCCTTGTTCTAACTTATTACTGTGGACAATATTTTACAATATTCTTGATCCTGTAGTGAGTTTCAGCTTAAGTTTGTATAGCTCTTGATCACGGCCATATTTATCAAGAGCATCATAAAATTAGGTCATTTCTAAATTTAAAAATGAGTGCAAGGTTTTGACATCTTCTGTGAAACGTAAAACTTGTAAAACTCACTAAGGGTTGTACATGCTGCGGCTGAAATGGATTTATGGATTCGTACAAAACCCGGAAGTTGCATGCAAATTTGCAAGGTCATCTCGGCCCCATAAGATTGCATTGCATTCTACTGAATTTTAACCAAACTGTGAACAAGCTTTAGAGCAAGCGATGGAGTCTTGTAACTGTTGGTCTCTTTCAAAGCTTTAATAATATGGGGGCAATTTAAGGGCTTGACAAAATCTTCAATGCACCAAATCTCCAGAAGCAGGCGTCCCACCTCACACATCTTCTGTCTGATGTAATCATTTTTAGTGGCACTTGGCTTTAGTTTATTAAACATCTGCTCATCAAGCAAAATTATGTATATTTCATTTCTTATTAGAGTACAATCTTCATCATGCTTACTATCACAGATAATTTTCTGGAATCCTTTACCAATTTCAGCAGGAATTTGGTAGTTCAGTGAGTGCACTCTGGTTTTAACAGCTGTGGACTCATTAGCTTTGGGGTTCTGTGGATAGTTCTTAATGTACTTATAAAGTGACTTATAAAGTGTGTAAAATTATCAGCAGATCCAGAATTCTTGGGCCTTCTACAGGCCACCAAATGTCCCTCACCTGCATTGGCCATAGCAGTATTATGCAAAAAATTACTCTTGCTTTTCAGCAAATGTAAATGTCTTCTTGCTTTTGATTTCTTGTCAAAGGCAAATGCTTTTACCACTTCAGCTTTTCCAGAATGTCCAGACTGTAGCTGTCTTGTAATTTTAGAATAGGGTCGTTAATAATAAAGGCAATATTGCTTCTTACCATAATGCCAAGATGGATTTTATATATATTTTATAATGCCTTGAAGTCTGGCATTGGAGAAACATTAAGAGAACTCCTAACTGAAGGATCATGTATGTCAGTATCTTCTGAACAATTCTGACCTGAAACATTGCTTTCTGAATATTTATTTTCTGCTGGTGTCTTTTTCTGGTTCTTGTTTACTGCTTCATTTGTGCATTTGTTTGACTTTGCACTCTCGTGTAGAATCGTGTCCATTTGCGGATCCTTAAAAGTAATAGAGTCAGAGAAATCACTGTTGAGGTCACGGTAAATATCGGTTATAATACTACTACTACTATTACTACTACTACTACTACTACTACTATATATATATTGGTTTCTGGTATATAGCCCTTATCACTATAGTCTGTTATCTCAGAACACTCGGAGCAATCATCAATATCAGTAGATAAAAAAATAAAAGTCATATGACATGTTTAGACTATTTTAGAAATATTTAGCTAGGAATATTCATCAACTCAAATTTAATGACTTAAAGCGACTTGTAATTCATCTGAAAAAGTGGAATTTAATACAGAATTGGTTTAGAAAGTTGTGTATTACCAGTAGGTATAAATAACAGTTTTACCTCTGCTTTAGTCGGGTCTTGTCCCTGTTCATCAGTATCCAAAAAAATCATCAAATGTGTCACTGCTCTTTATGCTCTGAAGATCATCATTTACATTCTAAGAGATAAAAGATTAAAACTGTTTACAAAATTAAAAAACTTTTGCACACACACACACACACGTGCACTTTTAAACTTCAATGTGATATTCATTACTAGCAGCATTTCAATCTTGGCCTGAGTTGGTAAAAACCTTTCTTTCCTTATACGTATATATGATGAAAAAGTCTATGTTGCCACCTGTGGCCCACAATGAGAAAGAATGTCCTCAGATCCTAAAAAGAAGCTTATGGGGTTTTTCATTCTATGCAAATATAATGTAAATTTGCACAAAAATTCAAAGTCAAAACTAAATTTACCTTATTTTGTTTTAAGCATACAGCAAACACTAATGTGAATAATAATAATAATAATAATAATAATAATAATAATAATAATAATAATCTTTATAATGTAAATTTAATCAGCACTATCACATTTCAATCCATGTTTTAATCACTTTAAAAACCAAAAATTACAACAATACACATTTTGGTGAAAAGTTTAAAGTCTGTGACTAATATTTCTGGTTTTCCAGTTTTTACAGCAAAAACACAGATTTAAGGTAAATTGACTGCTTTAAATTGCCCCTATGGTGTAAATTATTGTGTTTGCGCTTTGATGGATTGGCACCCTGCCTTGGTTGTATCTGCACAGGCCCGAAAACATAGTTCTCAGGCTGTGACCCTATTATAGAATTGAAATGAGATGCAAATGTTCTGTTTATAATTTGTCCAAAATTAGCTTATTAGTACGTTCACCTCTCAGCACAGGGGATTCCCGGTTTCAGGTTTTCCGGGTTAGATTTAACATAGAAAACATAGATTTAAGGTGAATTAGCTGCTCTGAATTGTCTCCATAGGTTATGTGTCCCAAGCCTGAAAAAGGGTGATGGCTGTGTCAGAAAGGTGTCTAAGTCTAAGTTGTAAATATACGCTGGATAGCAAAGGGTAAAAAGCAAAACAAAAGAGAAAGTTTATAATATACAGTATACCCATGAAAAACATAATACACATTTGGTATGCATTTTTCATGCCTTGAGGTATACCTACAACTTAATAGTTATTTAACAAAACACTTGTAACAAGGACACACTGCGGCCAAAAGTTCTCAACACTTGGATTTTGACCAGAGCAAGATGAGATTTAATGTTTTAATTATTAATTAATTTAAACGTTAGCAAAAATATCTGTTATTATTGATAAGATTTTTCTATATTAAGATTTAAATATGTTTACATATAATATCAGATTAAAGCTCAGCATTTGACTTTCTTAATGTGGCAAGTTTAGACAGAAGAATTGTGGCAGCATATCGCTCTGCTGAGTCTGTGATTTATTGGGAGCAGGTGTGGCGCACTTGTCTGTAATTTTTGCTCCTAACACTGCATGCATAAAACCTTGCAAATTGTAAACCTAAGCAATGGGAAATTTTGTGTAATTATGGTAACTATGGGCAGTTAATTAAAATAATAAAATCCAAATTCCAAATTATTATGCATATAATATTTTCTCAGATTTTCCAAAATGATCTTTATGACTTGCAGTCATAGTCATTTTTCAGGCATCAACTTTTAGAGTACAATTGAGTATTAAACGAAGTACTGTTCAAATTTTTATGCACAGTGGAGTTTTCAACCGTTTCATTTTTATAAAGAACAAAAAAAAGGTCATTTGTGATATTATAAGCATTAGCAGATTATTACAAACTGAAATCAAACAGCTTTCAAGTCAAAACTTTATTCTACCCCTTGTTCGAAAAGAACTTCTGAACTCTCTCGTCCATTGAATTTGTCAGGTTTTGGATGGTATCTGCTTTAATTGTTTTGCATGAGGACAGAATCCCCTCCCAGAGTGGTTGCTTAGATGTGAACTGCCTCCTGCCATCATAGACACTCCTTCTGATGATGCTCCAGAGGTTCTCAATGGGGCTGAGGTCAGGGAAGCATGGGGGACACACCATAAATTTGCCCCCCTTTATGCCCATACCAGCCAGAGAAGCAGATGTGTTCTATGCAGCATGAGACGGGGCATTATCAGCATGAAAATGATTTTGCTGCGGAATGCACGGTTCTTCTTCTTGAACCATGGCACGAAGTGCTGTTTGAGAAACTCCTCATACATTATGGAGGTTTTATTTTATGGGGAGAGAGATTGTCAGCCCATTTAGGATCCCTGAAGGGGTAAAGATGACCTCCATAATAAAGTTTTGACTTGAAAACTGTTTGATTTCAGTTTGTAATAATCTGTTAATGCTTATAATATCACAAATTACCATGTTTTTGTTCTTTATAAAATGGTTGAAAACTGTGCTGTGCATAAATATTTGAAACACACATTTTGAGTGTTTTATTTTTTCAAAATATACAGTTTTTGGCAGTTTGTTCAAAAACCTTTTAATTGTACTATGTTAATTGATGCCCGGAAAATTACAATGACTGCATATAGGTCATTTTGGAAAAACTGAGAAAATATTATTTGCATAATATTTTGGAACAGAATGTAAAATACCTCAGGGAATGTGCACATAATACATACCATGCATAATATTAAAGGATACATCAGGTGGCATACAATATTTGCTACTGCACATAAACAAAGATGTTTACTTTAAAGATCGAGTGGACTTTGCACAAAATAAATCAAATTAGACCATAAGAAAAAAAGAGGGTGTTTGCTGTATCTTTATCTGTGTTAACTATGCTGAGTCACTATGTGAAGCCCCTGTCCTCCCTACTACTCTGATTAAGCACTGCCTGCAGGGACGAACAAGACCTGAAGCCCCTGGGCATGATGGCTAGTGAATACAATGGGGTGCTGGGTGCTGTCCCACTTCCCTAAGCACGACAGCCAGCATTATTATAATGTGACAGGTCCCTTTTAAAGAGCACTATATCAGAACAATGTCCCAGCACTCATGTAGGTACAACTTTTTTTTTCCATCCCATGTTGGGAGCAGTAAATACAGGCAGGTGTGTAACACCTGCTTCCAATTAAACACTGACTCGTGATCCTTAAGGCTAGACCAAAGTACAGTTTGTTACACAGTGTTGATTTATTCAGCTTAGTGGCAGATAAATGGTCGGAAGCCATCAAAGCTGAACTGCTTGAATATTTGCTTAAAATTTCGGAAATATTTCAGTAGTTTATAGAATAAAAGAAAGATTTTACTCAAACATAAGCTCATAAAGGTATATATTTGCAATGATCTCTTTTTCGTATACACGGGGGAGGAAATAGGTATTTGATCCCCCACCGATGTTGAAAGTTTAAACAGTCTGTGATTTTTACGTTAGCTTTATTTTAACAGTAAGAGATGAAATAACAAAAAGAAAATCTATAAAATCAAATAATATTTAAATAAAAATAATTTGCACCTCATTGAGAGAAGCAAGTATTTGATCCTCTAAAAACCACGACCAATGTTGGATCCCACAGACCACTGGCACCCTAATCTCAGTCGTTACCTGCATGAGACAACTGTATAAAAGGCCATCTGCTAACAGACTTAGCGACACTCTAACATCTCCACCATGGTCTGTCTAAAGATTTAAGGGAAAAAATTGTAAACCTACACAACTGTTGGCGCAATTATTCAGAAGTGAAAAAAGTACAACATTACTGTCAATCAACCTAGATGGAGCTCCACGCAATATATCCCTTCGTGGAGTTTCATTGATCATAAGAAAGGTTTAAAATCAGCCCAAAACTACAGGGTATGGGCTGGTTAATGATCTCAAGGCAGCTCCTACTACAGTGTCCAATAAACCATTCGTAATAGACTGAGCTCTAATGGCTTAAAATCCTGAAGTGCACGCAAGTTTTCTCTGCTCAAGAATGATCACATCCAGGCCCACCTCAAGTTTTCAAATTAATATTTTAATGATTCCGAGAGAGACTGGGAGAAGGTGTAGGGGTTAGATGAGACCAAAATTGAGCCTTTTGAACTTAACTTGATGGGTTTGAAGGACAAATAATACAGAATGTGACCCTAAGAATACTATTCCCACCATCAAGCTTGGTATTATGGTTTTAGAGGTGTTTTCCTTCTAAGGGCTCTGGCCAACTTCACCACATCGACGGGAAGATAAATGGGGCAATGTATAACAAAATACTGGGCGAAAAAATCCTTGCCACCGCCAAAGCACTGAAAATGTTCATGGATCAGTCTTTGAACATGTAAACGACCCAAAACATACTGCCAAGGAAACAAAGAAGTGACTCCATAAGAAACATATCAAGGTCATGGACTGGCCTAGCCAGTCTCCTGACCACAATCCCATCAAACATCTATGAAGAAAGCTGAAGCTTTGCATTTCCTTATAAAAAACTACAAGAAACATCTGACTGCTGTGCTTGCCAACAAGGGTTTTGCAACCAAGTATAAAATTATGTTTTACTAGGGGGTCTTTTTTTTTATCTTTTATGTGTCACTGTTAAAATAAAGTTGGCATAAAATTATGAAATGTTTCATTTATTTTTTGTATGGAATTTTTTTGTATGGAAGATTCTGGCAGAGCAATTGCAATCGCCTAATTTAAATCCCATAAATGTGGTGGGACTTCAAGAAGGCAGTTGCAGCAAGCAAACACAAGAGTGTAAATACACTGGAGGGCTTTGCCTGTGAGCAATGGGCTAAGTCTGTTGATCAAGCTATGTTTCACATCTGAAGGAAGTTATTACTGCCATAGGGAGTTGTTCTAAATACTAATGATGTATGTTACTAAGGTTTGATACAAGTCCTTATTTGATGTGATTGTAAACATTATAAAAATAACACTAAAATGCTTTACTGCAATGGGGGGTTTTCACTGAGTTAAAAAGAAAGAACTTTTATTAATGATTGGTTCAGAATAAAGCTGTACTATACATACTTGTTTTTATTTTGTTTAACTTCACATTAAGTACACTGCTTAAAGAATTTCATGTCACACCCATGTCACACCCATAATCTTTCCTTCAGCACTCTTTCGGTTTACTTTTACTTAAACACAGAAGGAGAGATAATTACACATTCATCAAAGGCAGGTGTTACCATTTACCTGATTACATTCTAACCCTGCCTCCTGTCCATAGCCTTCACGCACATTGTTTCACATTATGTCATTGACATTTAAATAAAGTTATGTTAACTATAATGATGCATATACAGTATAGGTGTTATCATTTCTCATGCAAAACTATAATGAATAGCTTAACTTTTTTAAGATTATCCATGCATTTATTTATTTTCTTCCGTTTAATCCACTACTAGGGTCGCGGAGGGTCCCCTATGCCCATTCAGAGGAGAACGTTTTGGGCGCTGGCAGATGCACTCAGGACAGAACTGTGGAAGGAAACTGGAGAATCTGAAGGAAAGCCACGAAAACTTGTGGAGAATATGAAAACTTCACCCAGCTTGGGATTCAAATCCCGATCCCCAGCACTGAAGGGTAAACATGCTAACCTCTAACTAATAACACAGTAATCCATTGTATGTTGCCCATTAAACCATTATGAGACTTGGCTACTACTCTGGCTGCTTAAAAATACAGAAAAATTAGCTCACTGTTGGAATTTGGTAGGTTATGTTGGAGACAATGGCCAAATCCTTATCTACTTGTCACTCCATTATTCCTCTCCATTGGCTTCCTGTAGCTGTTCACATTCAGTACAAGGCACTGACTCTGGTCTACAAAACAATCCTTGGATCTTACCTTCAATCCATCTTTCATGTGTTTTATCTTTCGTGTTCTCTCATTTGTAAGTATTGGATAAAAGGATCTGTTAAATGACTAAATGTAAATGTACTAGTGAATTAAACAGTTATCAAAATCTTGACTGCAATATGTTTAAATGTGGTACTCTACATCATGCCAACACTGATTAGTTGAACATTGACAAGAAGTCCCTGCACAGTGATTGGGAAATTGGTATTTACTTTAGCAAATAGATTTTCTCAAACTGTCTGTCTTGATTAAATTAACACCTCCAACTCAAACAGCTAGGCATGTACTGCATGCTGCAACCAGATCTAAACCTCTGTTTATATAGATCAGCCTCTATTGCATAAATCATTCATGTATCAACTTGTATAATTGGTTCATATGCAGCCTTGAAACTAAACCTTCCTGAAACAAACCCTGTAAAGTATGATTGTGCAGGCCATGAATGATGAGTGTGACACACTAAACATCTGCTATACTCAAAGCACCTGCAAAGGTTTCCTGGTATCATTAAATTGCTTCAGTTTGGTTCAATTGTCTCAGTTCGGTTCAATATGTAGAAGACTGCAGACATAACAACTGGCCAGAAGACCATTGTCTAGGGTGGGAAAGCCACAAAAGTTCATAGCTTAGAAGACTGGCTGTTCAATGAGTGCTGTTTTTCCAAGCTCATTGTATTTAATAATTGAAGATTGCCATATCATTTTAAACATTTACATTCCATTACATTTAGTCACTAAGCAGACGCTTTTATCCAAAGCAACTTACAGATGAGAGAACAACACAAGTCAGTATTTTTAGGATTTAATTTTTAATTTTTAATGTAATTATGGAAATTAATTAACTTTTACATTATAATTACATTTTTTTAAAAGGGTATGTAGTTGCCTACCTTAAAAGAGTTTTCGCAAAGCTACAATCTAATACACAATCAGAACACATATTTCTCAGACATTACCAGTGAATAGCTGTAATATGGTGTTGAATTGGCTAATAGAAATGCAAAGATGCAAAGAGGAGCAGGCTTGCATCCATTACACACATTAACAACCACCTCGCTCAGTTAATGAAAGCATATGTGTGTAAGTGTATCATTGTCTCTAATGAAAATGCTTTGTTGAGTGTGTGAGTGTTTAAGTTTGTGTGTGTAATAAAATTATCTGTATGTCTATGTCTGTATCAAATTGTGTTTGCATTTGGGAATATGCTTGCAAATTATGTTCTTATAATTAGCTGCGCGCGCACACACACACACACACACACACACACACACACACACACACACACACACACACACACACACATCTTAACATTTAGTTGTGGACACAGGAGTATAGCTGATTTTGAATAAACCTTATGAGGGATGAGATCATTTGAATTTCCTCCACAGACAGCAGGTTCATTGATAATGACAAGCCTGAAAAACATGTGAGAGCAAAAGATTAATTAGTACATAGAGATGTCCAATACTCTGGCCCCACAACTGATGATTTACAGTTTAAGGTCCAATTGACCGATTTAATGCTGTAAATAGTGAAACAGAGGATAAGGCCATCATGACATCATTTTACCAATATTAACTAAATTTTCATGACAAACTTGTGGTTTGACACTATATTTTGTATTCATTTAACATCTACAAAATAGACTTAATATTATCCTGTTTAAATTTTGTACAGCATAATTGTTTTTAATGAATACATGTCAATGTATATAATTCACATTTAGATACAACATTTAGACATTTCATTCTGTAGAACAAACTCAAATCAAAAACATGATACAATAATGATGTCATTTTAAAGTGCAACTTATTGGCTTTCAGGAACACTTAAAGAAATGAAGAGAAAACATTGAGGAAGTCAGGGAATGTTACTTTTATTGATCGAGCACAGGGAAAAAAATATGGAATCACTAAATTATGAGGAAAAAAATATGAACAAAATAACATTCAAAAGTAGTATGTACTAGTACGTAGTTGCACCACCTTTGGCTTTTATAATGGCTTGCAGTCTGTGAGGAATGGACTTGATGTGTGACAAACAGTATTCTTTATCAACTCTCTTTGATAGCAGTTACCAGATCGGCTTTGCAGGTCAGAGCCTTCTTGTGTATTCTTTTTTTTCAATTTCCACCACAGATTTTCAATTGGGTTGGGATCTAGACTACTTGTAGGCCATGACATCGACTGAATGTGTTTCTCCATGGAATGCCTTCACAGTTTTTGCCTATGGCACGATGCACTGTCATCTTGGAAAATTATTTCATCTCCAACATCTTCAACATCTGTTCAATTGCCTTTGCCTGACATGCAGCTCCATATCATCTAGGACTGTTTTGACTGGTTGTTTTCTTCAGGCAGCCCTCTTCATAAATCTCACTGGAACAACACCAAACAAAAGTTTCATCACCTTGTGTAATGTAGATTCTTGACTCATCGCTGAAGATTCATCCACAGTCCATGATTGCCTCTCCTTAATCCATTGACTTCTTGTTCTTTTCTGTTTAAGTGTCAATAATGGTTTTCTTTTACCTTTCCTGTATTGAAATCCCATTTCCTTTAGGCGATTTCTTACGGTTCAGTCACATATATTGACTCCAGCTTCCTCCCATTTAAGCTTCATCTGTTTAGTTGTACTTTTTCGGTTTTTAAGACAAATGGCCTTAAGTTATTTTAGGTCTTTCTTGGTCTACCAGTATGCTTGGCATTAACAACCATTACATGCTGTTTTTATTTGGTTCATATCTTGGATACTGCTGACTGTTAACAGCCCACATCTTTAGCAACCATGCGTGAAGAGTTACCTCCTTTATCCATATTTTTTCCCTGTGCTTGCTCAATAAAAGTAACATTTACTTTCAACAATGCTTTATTTTACCCAAGAGTAGAGAGA
>JAOUQT010037691.1:0-11217 GCA_025769995.1 Xyliphius kryptos
CGTCACTTTTGGCCCAGTTCACTTTAGCAGAGGATAAAACACCAAAGTCGTTTAAAACAGTAGAGAGAAAGATGTTTTAATGTTAATGTTTAAAGTCAAGACATTATGTATTATGACATTATACCCAGGTCGGGTCAAAATATTGGGGCACCAAAAACCTAACAACATCATAGCAACTATACACCTTACACCTACACAAATTTACTAATGGACTGGACTTCTCCATGTATTATTATTAATATAAATATTGTTGTTTATATTAATAATACTATTATATTAATAATAATAATTACAACAACATTCATAATGAAAAACATTCGTTCATTTATTCAATTTCTGTTTAATCCTCTACTAGGTAGCGGGGGTTCAACATGCCCATTCAGAGGAGAACATTAAATCCAGAACAAGGAGCCAATCTATCACTAGGTACACACTCACTCACTCACACACCTTGAATCCATGTTTTTGGACTGTGGGAGGAAACCGGAGAACCTGAAGGAAATCCATCTGGACATGGACCGAGCATGAAAACTGCACCCAGATTGGGATTAAAAGATGAATCCCCAGCGCTGAGAGGCAAATTACCACTAAGTCACTGTGACACCCTGTTATTATTATAATAATTATTATTAATGGGGCGGCGAGAGATAATGGATGGATGGATTACTATAAGAATAAGAATCATAAAATCATCTAAACTTAGGAACTCGGTTTACTTAAAACATAATCCATAATATGTCGTTAAAGAATGTATTTATTTTCAGCACCTACAGGTATCGAGTCCTGAGAGTTAAGGCTATTACAGTGTACTGTAATTACAGATTACTGAGGTCCAGCGTTTTAGAATCCCTCAGATTGGTCGTATTGGGAAACAGGCACAGTGTGAATTCAAAGCAACATCTGTCATTGGGTGGGGTTTGGAGAAAGTGGGCGCGGCTACACGGCACAGCTCTCTATATAAGGATTCTCGTCAACAACAGTGGCGAGCAATAGAATAAAAGAAGCTGAAACGTTATTGTGAACAATCGACAGTTTAATTATTTTGACTCGTTTAGTTGTAAAATTCACGATGAAGTTTGTGAGGTTTATAATGAAGAATTCAGCTCTGGCGAATCTTCCCAAACACATTGAACATTTCTCCAGGTTCTCACCTTCTCCTCTGTCGATGAAACAGTTTCTGGATTTCGGTAAGAACCTCAAATGTTTCTGTATGCACATGTTTCAAACACGTGTTTCACACTTAAAGAGTGTTTATAATGTTGTTTGAGCGCACATTTTGACAGTATGAGTGTTTTTTTACAAGGTTAATTATTTACTTTCTTTCTGAAATACTTTACATGCATTAAGTTTTTAGAGAATTGAAAACAATCGAATGCCTTTATGGTCACTTTACACAGGTACAATGAGATTAAAAGCTTTTATTTTCTCAGTGCAAACATGTACCCGAGATATACATACAATTAAAACAGCTTTGGATGAATTTTTGCATTCTTTCAGAAGTTAAATATAAAATAAATTGTGCTATTTACAGGGAATGGGAATGTCTGAGAAAAAGTATACATATTTGCTCTATGGAAAACAATATTACTAGAACTATTTTAATATTTACTTGTGGCTTCGTGGTTAGCACGTTCTCCTCTCAGCGCTTGGGATTCCCAGTTCGAATCCCAATTTGGGTGGAGTTTCCGTGTTCTCCCCTTGTCTGTGTGGGTTTCCTTCAACACTCCAAAAACATGGATTCAAGGTAAATTGAATGCTCTAAATTGCCCCGTATAGTGAGTGTGTGCCCAGCGATAGATTGGCGCCCTGTCCTGGATGTATCTGCCCAGTGCCCGAGACGTTCTTCCATGGATGGGCATGGGAAACCTCAACCCGACCCTTACATGGACTATGTAATCCATGTATACTGTGTAGAAATCTATATTTTGTCTTACTTACAACTGCATATATGCTAATCCAAAAGAAATAAAAATTCAGGATGAACTGAGGCTTTGATAATACTACATATCTTCGTTTCTTCTTTTAAAATACTCCAAAGAGAAAAAAAGTTTAAATTGGATCTGCAATGTATTTAAATTTAAATTTAGAAATGTTCTATTTGTATTTTTAAATACAGCACAATGTCTTATTTGTTTAGCAAAAGGATTTGTAACAGAGATTATTTTTGCAAAGAATAGTAATGAAACATGACATTTGTAGAAGCTTTTCATTCTTTAAAGTATAGTGTGATGTGATTTTAATACAGTGTAAAACAGCATGAAACTCAAGTCAGTAAATTAAGGACTAAAGATGTCTAAAATGTCACATCAGAAACATTAAAGCAATTCATGAAAGTAACTTTCACAGTGATGATCCACAGATACTGTTAAAACTGATTACAGATTTGTGTGACAAGTTTGTAATGCACATATCTTACATAAATGGGTTTCCTGGAATCTATACCAGTGAATATTGGGTAAAATATTTGAAAACACCTTTAACTGGTTGTTGGTCCATCACAAACCACGCATACACATCAAGGAGCAATTTCATACTAAGAATTCTCCTAGTAGCTTGTTTTTGTGATAAGAACATCTTAATATTTCACACAAATGTGTGAAGACATGGGCAAGCTGTATAATGTACATTTAACAGGTTCTCCACATTCTATGCAGGTTCCACCAATGCATGTGAGAGAACCTCCTTCTGTTTCCTGAGACAGGAACTTCCTGTGAGGGTCTGCAACATCCTGAAGGAGCTAAGCCTTTTACCATCATCTCTGCTATCCACCCCATCTGCACAACTCGTCAACAGCTGGTACACACACGTTCAGATTCCTCTCCTAAAGTTCTTATAAAGGCTTTCTGTATTTATTATAACAGACTCCATTAAATCCACTGTTAACATTATTATAATGATATTACTTTTGTTAGATTTGAAGAAATGATTTGGAATTTATTTTAAACGGCTTCCTTATTAATTGTTATATCGAGTAGCTCGGAACCTGACAGTGTACGTAATGCTTTTGTGCATTGAGTTTGCGAAACCCTAAATATGAATTGTGACGTGTGTAGTGTGTATTGTGCTGATGCAGCAGTTTTTTTTTAGTTCTTCGATTTAATCTGAGTGATGGATTAATGATTAATGGTTAATGTGTGTTCGTGCAGAAACACACTATTCCTGTTGGAGTTGTGAAAGATGTTTTCAGAAATGGGGAAATTAACTGCAGTTATGTAAGACTCAGGAGTTCACAGGTTCAGTGCAGCACTGTGAAATCTGATCCGCCTTTGGGTCTGTTCCTATAGTTCTTGGTACTGAGGGGCTCGACGTGTTTGTGTCTGAACTGCTACTCTGTAATTGGTGGAGGTTGGATAAGTGGGTGGGTCTTCAGCTGCACATACTGTTCCTTTTCTCAGAAATCGTGGGTTTATGGGACTGTTACTGTACTGCTAGAGATTTTTATCTTCTTTGTTCTGGAATGGATAAAAACAACATTTTACAACATTATATGAAACAAACACTCATAAATGCCTAATATACTGCATACAGTTTAATAAGCTTTACCATGGCCCAGTAGAAAGTGATCTAACAAATGCAATATGGTGTTTAACAAATACAGCTGAGAAGGGCAATAGTCACAGGGCAGATTAAATTGTTTTTACAAAGGGCAATTCTTATGAGTAATGCTTAACTTGTAGTGTTAATATAATTTTAGGAAAATGAGAGTTTACATTAGGAGTATCCAGGTTTTGTTTAATTTACAGGTTTATTAATAGATTTTAGTTTGAACCCAACATAATGGGGAAAAGTATATTGACAATTGACATTGTATTTAGAGATTAGTCTATAATAATACATTAAGGACAAATGGTTTGTTGCTAATGTATGGCAACAGCTTATTCATTCATTCATTCATTCATTATCTTCCGCTTAATCTTGTACTAGGGTCGCGGTGGGGTACTCCATGCCCATCCAGGGGATAGCGTTTTGGGCACTGGGCAGACCCAGGACAGGGTGCCAATACATCGCTGGGCACACACACACACACACACACACACACACACACACACACACACACACACACTATACGGGGCAATTTAAGATCATTCAATTTACCTTGACTCAATGTTTTTGGAAGGTGGGAGGAAACCAGAGAACCCGGAGGAAACCAACGCAGACACAGGGAGAACATGGAAACTCTTCCCAGATCGGAATTCGAACCAGAAATCCCCAGAGTTGAGAGGCGAAAGTGCTAACCACTAAGCCACCGTGCCAACAGATTATGAAGAATTTATTGCTTAAAGCGCAGCATGGTGGCTTAGTGGTTAGCACGTTCGCCTCTCAGCTCTGGGGATTTCTGGTTCGAACCTCGAATCCATGTTCTCCCCGTGTCCACGTGGGTTTTCTCCGGGTTTTCCGGTTTCCTCCCACAGTCCAAAAACCATGGATTCCAGGTAAATTGAATGCTATAAATTGCCCTGTATTGTTTGTGTGTGTGGATATGTGAGTGAGTGTGTGCCCAGCGATAGATTGGCGCCCTGTCCTGGGTGTATGTGCCCAGCGCTCAAGACGTTCTCCCCTGGATGGGCATGGGGAACCCCACCGGGTCCCTAGTAGAGGAATAAGCGGACGATAATATTTAATAAACTGAAGGTTTTACTTATAAGAGCCCCAAAAAAACTGTGTAGGCCCCAAATAAAATACATGCCTTAATATCTTTATATATTTTGGTGTAAATGATTGGTAGTTTCAGATATATAGCAGTCATGTAATTGGTTTGTCTTAAGAAAAGAAAACAGTAGGTCCAATGATACAATTTTAAATTAGGAAATTAATGAGTGTTGTCTCTTCTCTCTGTGTTGCTCTTTGTCTGTCGGCACCTTTTTCACTCTGTTGCGCTTTCTTGCTATCTTTCTCTCAGGTATGTCCAAAGTTTGATGGAGATTCTGGAATTTTACGATAAAAACCCAGACGACCACCGAGTTCTGCAGGAGTAAGTAACATTTATGTCATTAGCTGTTAAACAGTTTAAATTAATTTAAAAATAGTTTGAAAATGTATTATTTGTAAAATTGTGGCTCCTCAAAAAACATGAAATTATTATATGACATGGTAATTAATGAGGCCTGGAGGAAAGATTTCCCTGACCCAAATTAAGATTTTATTTAAAAAAGCATAGCATGCTGGGTTAAATTTTTTGACACTCACAGATATTCACACACATTTCGGTGCTTCAGTTCGAGGTAATGCGGCTGATGCTGGATCTTCAAAGCTTCAGCATCTTCGAGAATTAAATACAATTAGTACAGATAGCCATATGCAAAATCTATCACTTCAACTACTTGCCTTATTCCCTGTTTCCTGTTTATTTACAAATTATCATTTAATTGCGACGGTCACATGTGATAAACCTTGCTTTATGCTAATCTTGAGCTATATTAAAGGCTAGGAATGAACAAATGTCTTTAAGTTTTCAATGTACGTGTTTTTAGATTTGTGGAGGCTCTGGTGAACATGAGGAACAGACACAATGCTGTGGTACCCACCATGGCACAGGGAGTCATTGAGTACAAAGACACATTTAAGCAAGATCCAGTTACCAACCAAAACATCCAGTACTTCCTGGATCGGTTCTACATGAGCCGCATCTCCATCCGCATGCTCACCAACCAGCACAGTGAGTGTGGGGATAGATACTAATACATGAGCACTAACCAATCCATTAAAGTAGACTGGTAGTGAAACGGACAGGTGGGTAGCCTAAACAGATACAAATGCAAATACATTCAGTTAAAAAGAGCCAGGAAGGTAAACTGATTGTAAATGATCATGATGAGAAGGGTGGTGCAGAAGAACATGAAGAAAGTAGACAGTCAAAAAGACAGATGCAAAGAGGCAGGCATACAGAGTCCGGAAGGGTGAGGTAACGGGAAAGTGTTGGGTGTAGTGAGCTTAGTTCAGAGAGCTAAGTACAAAGGGGTAAGTACAGCAAGCCTGGTACAGAGAGATACGTGCAGGAAGGCTATTAAAGCAGGCCTGGTTCAGCGTAGTGAATACAATAGGGATTAGTACAGCAGGTCTTATATGGCGAAGATCATGTCGCCTATTACAGATGATTAAGTGCAGAGGGCTGGGTTTTATGAAATTCTAAAAAGTAAGTTCAGAGATTTTAGTAAAAAAATGGTGATACAAAGTGTTGAAGGACTTGTCTGGACTTGTTTTGTTATCAAGGTGTTAAAAAACTCATAATAACTAATAATTTTCTATTTTCTCGCAGCTTTGATCTTTGACAACTTGACTAACCCCACACATCCCAGCACCATTGGCTGTATTGACCCCCAGTGTGATGTAGCTGAAGTAATTCGAGGTACAGATCAGGTTATTGTTTCCTTTTATACGATATTATTGAACAAAAACATGTCCAATGACATATTTGTGCTTTCTGCCTGTGTGCTTACAGATGCCTATGACAGTGCTAAGCTGCTGTGTGAGCAGTACTACCTCAGCTCTCCAGAACTGGACCTGACCCAAGTCAATGGTACACCCCCCCCCACACACACACACAAAAAAACACACTGTTATCAATATGCAAAACTAGCCCCTGATTATAATTTTTTAGCGTATTTGTATTGGGAACAGACATACGTGCACACACACACACAAACCTTTCAATAAATGTTAAACCTGATATTGCAAAATTTTTGTGGTTTTATGTCATTAAACCAATGCTTAGTATTCTAATAATTAATTATAAAATATGCTATATAACTAGTAAAACATGTTACTGACAGTAGTTGACCCGCATTAATCTCTGTGATAATTGCTTTTGGTCTTTGCACACTGTGCAATGTAATAAAATCTGATTTAATCTGGAAGCTACCTTAGTCCTTATTGTTTCAATTTTTGTTGGTAGTTAACAACAAGGGCGAGCCGATCCAGATCTCCTATGTTCCATCTCACCTATTCCACATGCTTTTCGAGCTCTTCAAGGTAACACCACAGTTTCATCATTAACAAGATGAAATGTTAGTGATAAGTGACTCAATTCATTTACTGTATTGCCATTATAGAACGCAATGAGAGCCACAATCGAGCAGCATGAAGCGAACTCTGTGTTACCACCCATTAAAGTTATGGTGGCTCTGGGAGGAGAGGATCTCACTATCAAGGTTTGAGACGGACAGTTAACTCATTTAATTATTGATTAATTTTTAAAGCCAGGTTTGTTAATTAGGGTGTTGATGTTTATTGGACTAAATCGGCAGTCCATCATAGAGCAGACAGCATACAGAATATACACACATTTACACCTTTCTTAAATTAGATTAGAATTATTATTGATCTCAAACTCTGTTGCTTTGCAATTCTTAGTAAGTCCAGGTTTCTGACTTCCAGCATTTGGATGTTCAGATTAGATCCTGAGATGATGAAGGAAAAGACTTCACACAGAAAGTTCATGCTTATTAACGTTTTCTACACTGTTACATGATTAAAGGTTCCCAGCAATAACACAACACAACAACCACACTACCTAAATTCCACTATAAGACCAAAAGTATCCGGACACCATACCACTTTACTGCTTTAAACCTTACTTTTAGAAAAAACTATCCTTAAAATGTGTCTTTCAATAAATGCATTCATTAAAGTTTCAATGCATTATAAAAAATGGTAATGCAGATGATGGTTAATTCCTTCACAAAAGACATTCATCATAAAATGATGTTCTTAAAGACCTTTGAATAGTTGTGTTAAAACAGGAAATGACTTTGTTATTGAAGTTATTGCTGTTATTATTATGACCATTTTGTTACTATTGCTCTCTACCAAGATATTTAGCCTTAAAAAGTGTGCTCACATTTTTTTTTAATAGAATAATTTTGGGTGTTTTCAGATGAGCGATCAAGGAGGCGGAGTTCCTTTCAGAAAGATTGAGCGTCTTTTTAGCTATATGTACTCTACTGCTCCAAGACCTGAGATGGGCCATCATCAGCGGACTCCACTGGTATGATACCAGAAACCACACTTGTAATGTCATTAGCTAGATTTTGTATTGCTCAGGAATTTTTTTATTATATTTAAATAAATGTATACTAATTTAGTAAATTCACACATGTTCAGACTGTAGGGAGTGAATAGGTCATGATTTGATTACAACAGATTTGCCATTGTACTGAACAAGAAAAATAAGATTACTCTAAAGAATTGCCTATGCTGATATTTCTCTGTTTTTCTCTTTTTGTGTGTACCTATGCATGCACATGCTAGGCGGGGTTTGGATATGGCCTGCCCATCTCTCGACTCTACGCGCGATATTTCCAGGGTGATTTGCAGCTGTATCCACTGGAAGGGTTTGGAACAGATGCAGTTATCCACATGAAGGTACCAGTTTCCTTATTGCCTGCAAGTTAAAATTTTATCTAAAATAAATAGTGCAAACAACCCATTGCCAGGTTTCTATTAAGTTTAATTGTCTTTCATGTCATTATTCCAATTTATGCATGTTTTTTATTCCATTATTTATTTGGTTTGCTTATTTCCTTAACCACTGGTTTTCAGAGCATAAGTAATGTTTTGTTTCCAAATTTATAGCCTTTAGCTTGTGACTATTTTTTATAATTCTTACTGGTCATCTTCCATCCATTCATTGTCTTATGCTAATCCTATACTGTGGTCGGAAGGGTTCCCATGCTCATCCAGATGAGATTGTTTCGGGCGTTGGGCAGATACACCTAGAACGGGGCACATACACACTATATAGTTGCAATTTAGAGTAGCCAATTGACATTAAATACATGTTTTTTACTGGGAGGAAACATCGACATGAGGAGAACATGGAAACTCCGCTTAGATTGGGATTCAAACTTGAATTTAAGAGACGAACTGTCTAACCATTATGCCGACCTGCCTTCCTACTGGTCATTTAGTATATTTTTGTAAATATATACCTTTATTTGAATTTCCGATCATTTAATAGCGTTTTATGTACTATTTGCAATGTATTTTTTAATTATTATTCTGTATCTCCCATGTATTATTTTTTTGTGTTTCTGTCAGTGTTTTGTTAGTCTCTAATGGCGATACTGCTGATTGTTGGATGAGCTAATGTTTTTAGTTTCCTTGCCTCCAGATCTACTTTATTTATTGCTCACCTCTTTTTATTCCTATATATTTTCTAGTGGTCCAACCGCCTGGTTTCATTGCCTAGCTCCTTATAATTCTACATTTTATCTATTTAAAAGTATCCTGCAATAATTCTGATGGTGGAAAAGAGCGTATCTTAAACTACATGGACTGACCTCTCCTGTTGTTCCTCTTCTTTAGGCTCTGTCTTCAGACTCCGTGGAGAAGCTTCCAGTGTTTAATAAGACAGCTCTGCGTCACTACACTGCGAGTCATGAGGCAGACGACTGGTGTGTGCCAAGCAAAGAGCCAATCAATCTAACACGTTTCAGACCTCCCAAGTGAAAAGGGTGGCACTTTTTGAATGTGGAATCATCATAAGAGATTACCAGTGTCTCTATAAGGTATCAAAATCTTGGCTTGATTCAAACCAGGGGATCAAACACTGGTGAAGTTAAAAAGCCGAAGTTACTAAGCGATGTGTCCGCTTTGAAGTATATAGCCACAGGACAGACGGTGGGATGATAATTAATTGTAACCCAATGCCTGATAATTGTTGGTGATTTTATAATATTATCACATCCTGTATGGTTATTTTGGTAACTCTGTTTAGGAGAATGTCCTTAAAGTGCCTTCCAAGTCTGATTCATTCAGAAGGCATTGAATGTTCCTTTAATTCAGTGGACCTAAAGAGACAGTTAGCGCTGCCCAGCAGCTTTACTTGATCTGTATCGTAGGAGTGGAACTGTTATGCAAGTTAGAGAGTGCAGGTTACCAGTAAACCAACACGTGAGATCAGGGATATATTCTATCAAAGTCTAGAAAGACCCGTGGTCCTGTACAAAGATCCAATGTGCAGTAGATGTTTAACTTGTTATAATAAACTCAGAAAGAGTTTGGATCGGAAGCAGAATTTCTCAAGGACCATGCATGAGGATTATGCATCATGGAATTACATCGTACAACATAAAGAAATATGCAGCTTGTCTTATCAAAATGTCTTTTTAAAGGGCTTTTTCATTACAAATAATGTTAGCTTATAAGACATTGGTGCAAAACCATAAATACCTCCATGGTACAGCCTTTCATGTTGAAAATTACAATCTGCAGGTTAGTCAGGACAAAATTATGTTTTTAGACTGTGTGAGAAAACCAGAGAAACTGGAGGAAACAATTACCAATTTACATTGAACCCATGTGTTTTACTGGGAGGAAACTTACACGGACCATGGGGATTTTAACCTGGATCCCCAGCACTGAGAGGCGATTGTGCTAACCACTAAGCCACCATGCCACATAAAAATATATATTTTAAATAAAAAAGATGGCCAAATACAACAACTTACAAGTATTACAAAATGCAGTGTTGAATGAAAATGTCAAATTAATGTGAATTACAAACCTAACATTTGCCATTCAAGTATTATCAGCAAGAAGTCATTGCTTGTTGAATTTATTGTTTTTCTATATGACACGTGTAATGTACATGTCCGTACATTTTTACTTTTTATGACACATTTCTAATAAAATATGCCGAGTCTGAATAAATATAAGTGCAGTATTTATTGTACACTATAACTAGTACACTGTGGATGTCTATAATCTGTGTTGTTCCTACTATAGCTCTGATTGTGTAACTAAGTAAAGCATTGTAAAGTTTTTCTAAGGTACAGTCCTATTGTTATTCTCCACCTGCAGTTAATGACCTGTCTGTTTCCTGTGCGTCACCCTCCATATCATATCTAATTATCCGAATTATGTAATCAAGGTTACATGGTAACCTGAGCATTACATGAACCTTGTATCTAAGCACCTGACTGCATGAACAACCTTAACACCAATAATTAGCAAAACCCTTTGACTTTACAAGCGGGTTTGAGTTTTAAGCTTTTAAAAATTAGCCCAGAATAGGAAAGGAGATGCAGAACTGAGTTTACAGTGCAACAAATTAGTTGTCTAAAATGCCATTCATTGCTGCTTCTTTAATACATGCCAAACCGTTTTTGGCTTCAATGATAAGATCTTAGATTTAGCATTTACTTTTTACAAATTTCTAAGTTGGCTTCATGTATTCATTCATTCATTATCTTTCGCTTTTTGCTTTATGAGGGACGC
>JAOUQT010037700.1:0-11217 GCA_025769995.1 Xyliphius kryptos
GGGACAGAGTGAGGTGGAAAAGACTGACACGCTGTGGCAACCCCTGATAAAAGGGAGAGGCCGAAAGAAGAAGAAGACGAGTTAATAGAAACTTTTATAGAACCTTTTACAAAAGCTTTAATAGAACTTTTTTATAGAACCATTTACAGAACCTTTAATTGAGCATTTATCAAAAGCTTTAATACAACATTTTATATAAACTTTAGGGTCACAGGGAAGTTGGTGCCCACCCGGCAACTCTGGGCGCAAAGGCAGGAAAACCCTAGATAGGGAGCCAATCCATCATAGGGTGCACACACGCACAAAAACACACACACAATCACGGGCAATTTAGAGACAGTAATTAACCTATTACGCATCTCTCACCATTTATCTGGGATTGAGACCGTCACTAGAAATCCACTGGCTTGTCACAGGGAAGTTGGTGCCTGTCCTTAAATGTTTCCGGGTTAGCAATGACTGCTACCAGTTCTGGTGACAAACAGTGTACTGTTTGAATATGCAAAGACTGTTGTTGAAATGGAAAGAGTGTCAGACAACAGGTAAATGTTGTCAGGGGTTTGCACCACAAGTTGGCTGTGACTTAGAGGATTATAGTTTATATATAATGTTTTGCGCCGAATGCCCTTTCTGACGCATCTCTCACCATTTATCTGGGATTGAGACCGTCACTAGAAATACACTGGCTTGTGCTCTCTAATGGCCAGGTTCAGGCACTATCCTGGTACAGAGAAAGAGAAAATTAGTAGCTTTAAGCGATGCTAAGCACTGTTTCTGTTTCTATTTAAATAAATATGTTTATAAAATAAATACATGCTTCAACAAATATCTACATGAGTTCAGCTTAGAGTTATATGTGTATTACTGAGATAATCTCACATAGACATACACTTATCGATTGTGAATTGATCATTTAAAGTGGATTATAGAGACTAGATGTGGATAAAGTATGAAGAGCAAACACGACAAAAACAAAACTGCCACTGTGAACTTACATTTACTAGAAAGGATGGATAAAAATAACATTTTATCTATAAAATACACTCACTACACACATTAGGTAGACCTTGCTAGTAAAAGGTCCGGCCTCCTTTTACCTTCAGAACTAACTTAATTCTTCATGTCGCTCTTTGAAAAGAGATGGCGTCTGCATTCCCTACTTGTAATGAGTTGTTATTTGGGTTACTGTTGTCTTTCTATCATCTGGAACCAGTCTACATATTCTCCTCTTAAGTCATTTTCATTTACACAACTGCTCTTTATTGGATATTTTCACTTTTTTGGATCGTTCTCTGTAAACCCCAGATATGGTTGTATGCGAAAATGCCAGTAAATCAGCATATTCTGAAATACTCAGGAGAGGTGCAGAGTAAAAAAAAAAGGATAAAGGGGAAGACAGTAAATATGCTATAAAAATGCAAATGTTTACTTTTATAGTAGTTCTTTATAACAATTATGTAGTTGTATTTGCACAAAGTATTGGTATCTAATTGGTATTGCCAAAACCAGACTAAATTTTACTCACTATAGGGTCAGAAAGAAAAACACTGGTATCAAACATAACTAGAGATGCCGACACACCTTTATTTAATACGATGTCTAATGCCTATACACAGTACTATATGTACAACTAAGATCCTTTATCGAATACGGCGTCTGATACCTAACACCATTCAATATAAACAACCCAGGCGCTTGATCGACTACATTGTCTGATGACTACACACCGTACTATATGCACAGCTCAGACACTTGATCAAATACAGTTTTTGATGACTACACACCGTAGTATATGTACAACTCAGACGCTTGATCGAATACAGTGTGTGCTGACTTCATGTGGAAAGAATCCAATCTCAGCAAATAACACTTGCTTAATTCTGAAGTCTGTCTCTGCCAAATCACTTGCACATGTGTGTGGATGAAGAGCACGCTTTACATCGTTTATCTTCATTCATGTGCACCAGTTCATCCCTCCAGCAAAACACACACATGCACACACACAGATTTTCGTAATTGCGCTAAAGTGAGGACTGAGTAAAATCCCCAAGGGACTGTGCAATATTATTTCCGCTAACCAATAAGATAATGAATGTGCAGTAAATATGAAGCGCTAAAAGGGTTAGCAAATGTGGAGGGATTGCATCAGAAAGCACACGGAGGAAAGTATTTGTGTGTCTAGGCTCTGAGAGCATGTAGATATGATAGTAAATAAGTGAGGATTGACACACACTTTTAGGAAGAGTCTTTTTAACATTTATATGCTGTGTGTGGCTTCCTGTACATCCTTCTGTGCTAGCTGACCCTGTTCACATGCCATTAACTCTTTTTACTTGCTCTGAGTATCAGTCGGGGGTGGGGATGTCTGAGTGAGATAGTGAACATTTATTTTTACCTTGTGTTTTTCTTATTTATTCCTCCAGTGTCTTATGTATCTGTGTGTGTGTGATTGTGTATGCAGTAACAAGAGGGAGCTTCTGATGTTAAGGTCACTTCTCTGCTATCTCAGAGCTCAGCGTGTGTTTCTGAATTTTCTCTCGTACACACGTGCTGAGCTTTGGGGTTATTAATGTCCGGGGTCATTATTAAAACATTTTCTCATTTACATACTAAACACCTGAACCTACACCATTTTTTACGTAAGTGGGGGCTGGAACAGCCGTGCAGTATGTTGCGCCCCGTAGCAAAAGGGTTCTGGGATTCATTTATGAGTAGCTGTTTCCTTTCCTATTATATGAGTTTGCATGATGTCCTTACAGGTTTCTTTAGGATGCTCCGGTTTACACCGACTGTCAAAAAGCTTGTACTTTTTTATCCCAATTCCCAAAAAAAAGTTTGGACGCTGTGTCCCTCAGAACTAAACACGGACAGAGGTTTGTCAATCTGCGAAAATTTGTGTCTGAAAATTCCGAAGGTATTTGAATATCCCACCATTGTAATGGCATCAATTGAAAGTCACAGACATAGACGTAAACAAATGTGTCCAGCTCCTTCATATTTGATGCTTCCTTATGCACCAGTATCCATTCATTTATTCTTCTTGTTCATGACTGTACAATTGGTCCATACAATGAATAAGGCCTATCAACATCAGACCACAACAAAAAACAAATCACTGCACACTGTTCTACTTTTGTGATAATCCTTAAATGGGTCTGCTATTGTTTTGTCTTGCACCGCAGTTAGAAATTAACTGATGTAACAGGTCCAAATCTGTGTAGGTAAACAGAAGTTGTAATGCAGCACATTGTTAAACATTCACGGGGCTATGCGAATACTAGCTTTGTTTTGTGTTTATATATTTGTGCCGTGGACTCCAGGATTATTTGTATTTGTTTTTGTTCATCTACAGCGGTTGCTGCAACTTGGTTGATTTACTTTTATGTTCACTTGCTAGGGACAGCACAGCAGTCTTCTGTATGCATTTTCTGGATTTTGACAAGTATCTTCATGTGGACTTTGTTATTATTATTCACGTTTCAGTTCCTGTTCTCATGTAGTGTTTATGTTAAGTTTTCACAGCACATTTGCTGTTCTTTTTTTCCGTTTTCTGTACCATGTCTTTTTGTTCTTACTTCCATGTATGACATGTCCTCTGATGATGATGTTAAGGGTCACAATTTTTACCCATTGATTCAGATGACATGGAATACATGGATGAGTTTTTGCATCGGTTATTTAAAAGTAATAAAACTTTTTTGCATCTTCCACGTTGTCTACATGGTGTGGTTCAGGGCTAGCGGCAAGACGCACCCCTTTTCCCATTTCCGAAGCGGCACCTCTCAATAATCTCTAACCTGATGTACATAGATCATTATCCTTATTTTCTTTGGCTCTTTATCCAGATCCTCATCTGACGAAAAAATGACAACGTTGTACCATTTTCTGTATCTCCTGGATCTGGATATCCAGAAATTTCTTGATACTCAAGTTAGATTTTTATTATAGCTGCTGAGAACTTCCTCTAGTCAGGTCCCATCTGTGTCCATCATATAATCATGGCTTTAATTATTACATCACAGACTTAGCAACGAAGATGCTTATGGTAAAACGCATGGCGAGTCTCAAGCTGTGCACTCTAATGGCTAATTGAAGCCAATTAGCATAATTACCTTATGCTAATTCTAATTAATCCCCCAGCTCTTCACACGCCACTTTGTATGAAATCTGCATGTATTTACCTCACACCTCTATCAGTTCATTCAACCCCTATTGGACATTACAAACATTACGCTTAGCACCTTGACACAGTAAATAAACTAGTAATCTCACAACAGTTACATGACCTTGCTAGCAATTTAACACTTTGTGCTTTACCCACAAACTGCTGTATCATTGAGACACACATTACACCTAATACTGTAAATCCATTACAAACACACACGTTCAGAAATCCCTCTGGAAGTGGCAGGGAGTGCCTCAAAACCTAGTGAGCTTCTTCACTGCGTCCTGAAACAGCTGCCTAGATCTAGGCATATACTTGCTCTTTGTCCATGTGTTTGCGTAGAAAATGGGATACTTCATAAACCTAATGGTGTGTGTGGTCATGCTACTGGAAGCTTTTACTAGAGGGTAGACCAGAAAACAGTGACCATACAGACTTCCCAGGTTGCATGACATAAACAAACATGGTGACGCCTAGACTGAATGCTACGTTTACAGCAGCGAAGCTAGCGGCGGCCCACCTCACAATTTCTCTTCCGCTGTTTTTTAAGCTGCTGAGTGTCTGCACTGCCTCAAATTTTACACCTGTATTGCTCCTGTACACCTCAGGAGAAACGACGTGTCAAACGTTTGTAGGATGCGTGAGGTGGTCATTTTAATTACTCATATGCAAAGAATATCTTTACCCTAAGTAGAAAGAATTCTAACCACAGTGCAACTTTAAAAGTCAGCTTAATTAGACTCTCTAGTTGGACAGCTATTGTGTCATCAGCTGGCTCCTCTCCCACTGCAGGTTTTACCTTAGTTTGTGCTGTTAGCCACAGTAGGCATCTAAGAATTGAGACAAACTGGGAGAGCATGGTGTCAGATGTTGGGCATGTATGCTGTTCACTTTAGTTTGAGACACATCTTTTTGGTAAGTGTGTGAAACGGCTGCAATATCTAAAGCTGGTAAATGTTGCCTTATGCTATACAGTGGACAGATCAACAGAGAGCCGAAGTGACATAGCTGCCATTTTGTGAAATTTGATCAATTATTATATGGAGCCATGTGTACATTAATATCTTTACTTTCATATACCCCAGGTTCTTTTTAGTATCCTTACTAACAGCCCCATTGTTCAAGGGTCAATTGCACGATTCCTAACATGAGATTTCCCCCGAGGGCTTTCTGTATCTCTCTTTCCATCTGCTCATCTTTCTTGGTCTCTTTGTCTGTGAACAGAAAGTACTCTATTGTAATACTTGTTTCTTTCTTCTTTGATTTCTCTTTCTTCTTCTTCATCTTCTTCTTCTCTTTCTGCTTCAGTTTTGCCTTGCTCTCTTTCTGCTTAATTTCCTTTTTCCTTCTTCTTATACTTTTTCTCTTCTTTCTCATATTTCTTTTCTTCTTCTTCTTTTTATACATTTTCTTCTCTTTTTCATATTTCTTCTTTATCATCTGTTTATTCTTCTTCTCCTCCTCTTTCAGTTTTCTCTCTATTTCTTCTCCTTTTTCTCTTTCTTTTTCTTCTACTATTTTTTTTCTTTCTTCTGCCTTTTGTTCTTTTCTTGCTCTCCTCCTTTTTATTTTCTCCTTATATTCTTCACCTCCTTCTTTTTCTATTCTTCTTTATATTTTTCTCTTCTTCTAAAAATTTTCTTTTCTTTTCTTTAGGTTATCTTTCATTTTCTTCCTTTTTCTTTTTTTTCCTTTTTTTTCCTTTTTCTCGTTTTTATTTGTATTCTCTTTGTCTTCTTTTTCTTCTTTTTCTTATTATTGTTTTTATTCCTCTGTGTCTTCCTTTTCTCCACCTTTTTCATCTTCTTTTACTTCTTCTTTCTTTTCTGTCCATGCAAATCCTCTGATGTCGATCGCATAATCCCCTCACACTTCCTTCCTCTCTCCATCATATATATGCAAAGAAGATAGGATGTGTGTGAGAGAGAGATGGAGTGAACAAACAAGTGGGGTGAGGTGTAGGGAGATAGCTCTACATTCATGCTATATTCTTAATACCATGATGGTAATTGGTGTTTCTTTTCCTCTGATGTACTGAGGTGTAACAGAGCTGTTTGTGTCTGTGTGTGTCTTGCTCTATCTGTTAATATGTTGATATAATTGACATTTCAAATAAGTAACACAGGCTCACTGTATTCTGTAGTGTCCTGGACAGGCTTGCTGTATGCTGTACTGTCCGTCACAGGCTCTCTGTATTATATAGTAGCCAGCACAGACTAACTGTATTCTGTAGTGTCCAGCACAGGCTCACTTTATTCTGTAGTGTCCAGCACTGTCATACACAGGTTCAGTGTACTCTAGTGTTGAGCACAGGCTTGTTGTATTCTGTAGTGTTGAGCACAGGCTCACTCTGTTTTGTAGTGTCAAGCATGGGATCAAGAAGGCCAAGCACTTTTACAAGCTTAAAGTAAATGATCACTTCTCCAACTATGATCCCTGATGCATGTGGCAAGGCATTCAAGCCATCAGTAATTACAAGTCCAGCATCTCCTCCCCTACAGACGTCACCTTTCTAAACGAGATAAATGAATTTATGCTCGCACGAACAAAAAAAACAGGTAGATGGCTACCAATATCAGGTGGTGAGAATAGAGTGAGCCTGTCCTGGACACTACAGATTACAGTTACAGTTCAAGTGGAGAGAAAAGTTCTCATAATCTGAAACATGACTCTTTAACCCATGATGAAAGGGTCAAAGGTTAAGCCTGAGCATCTTAGCTCAAAACTGGATGTTCTCTAAAAAGACATATATGCTTGACACGTGTGTGAGTGTTCATGTCTGCAGCTGTTGCCTCAAAATGACCAGTAGCTCTCTCAGCCTGTAATAGACCTGTGACATAATCACAAAGCACATGTCTGCTGTAACCCTGTTCTGTTCTCATGGTAATGGTTTGTGTGTTTGTATTTGCGCAAGTGTGTGTGTGAGTTCACAGCAAAAAATGACTTACGTGTTCATTTAGCATTAGCTAACTGGTCGCTAGCTGATTTTTAGAAATCCTCTTGCAGTACCCAGCACTGCCACCAGTAACCAACACTACACCTCCAATACCCACCCCCACATGGTGCAGACAATATGGCAACCAATATATAAGATTTCACATTACCACAAACCACAGTCTGCATAACGGGAACTCGAACATACTAAAGTTTACACTTTGCATCACTGTGGCTTGATTGTGCACAACCATGGCATGGCATGACACTGTGTATGTGTGTGGACTACGATAGACTGGTACCCTGTTGTTCCTAAACATGTGGCCAGAGTTATTGTGGATTGAGCTGAAGAAAATGAACGAATATTATTTTCATTGTAATAATCTGATAAATCAGCATTTATTTCTCCTGCACTCCTCTCACATTGTAACTCTCACTAGCTTTTAGTGTTTATTTAGAGCCATTCTGACTATTTTGCAGATCATCTGACTAGTGTCTTGTTTGAAACGTATTAGACTAATGAACCCAGATATATTACCTTGATATATGAGCATGCAGCTGATGTCAGGTGAAGTGGATTCTTCTTAGTCTTAAACTCAACAGTGTTCTGTTTCCAGTAATTTTAGATTGTGGTAACTCTAGTGCTAAGAATAGGAAACCGGCCACCTACACTACATCACGCCTCACAACTGCTAACGTCTCAACAATATTCTATTTCGTGATTCTATTTCTGTAAGGAAGGTGTCTGTGTGTGTGATTGGCTTTATCTGGTTTGGGAAAAAATCTGATGTAAAACAAGTTCCAAATGACAAAATTTGATATCACATTATACAGGTGACTGGAGGAATAGATAAGAGAAAGAATTATAGAGAGAAAACTGCCAGAGAAAGAATGATGGAGAGAAAGACTGATAGAGCTAAAGAGACAGATTTATGAATCAAGAGACAGATAGATTGATGCAGAGAGAGAGACAGGCAGGCAGAGACTGATGGAGAGAAAGACAGACAGATTGATAAAAATGTAAAAACAGACTGATGGTAAGCTAGAAAGACTGATGGATGAAGTAAGATTGACAGACAGACAGATTGACATAGAAAGAGAGAGACAGACAGACAGACAGATTGATGGAAAGACACAGAGACTGATGGAGAATGAGACAGACAGATTGATGGAAATAGAAAAACAGAGACTAATGGTGAGCGAGACAGACTGATTGATTAAGAAAGATTGACAGAGAAAGTCAGATTGACATAGAGAGAGACAGACATACAGATTAATAGAGAATCAGAGACATACAGATTCACAGAGAGAGAGAGAGAGAGAGAGAGGCAGATTGACATGAGAGAGGGACATATTGATAGAGAGAGAAAATATCAACCAAAAATCTTTATTCAAACTGCCTAAATATGCAAATTAAAACAATCAAGAAACAAACAGTAAACCAAAAGATGACAAATGGTTTGACAGATTGTCAACAAATTAGAAAAGAATTAACGGAATTACTGAATCAGAAACGCAGAGACCCAAATAACGCAGATCTAGGTTTTTAGTACTGTGGGAACTTAAAACTCCACAAATGTACACTCAAAATCAAAAAATCACAATACGCTTACAAACAACTGACACTAATAGGGAAGTCCATAAACACAAACCGTTTTTGGACAAATTGTAACAATTTTAGTAAAGCAAAATCTGAAGAATTGACCATTGAAGATGAGGACATTTGGACACCACATTTATATTACTGTATAATAAAAACACACCAAACACAGAACAGGAAAAGTGAACACATTAGAACTGGTGATAAAAGACTTCCAGAAACCTCTGGACTCCCCATTATTGCACAGTAACTCGAAACCAAAATCTCTAGACTGGATCCCAAAACAGTGAGCAGGCCCAATGGCATCCTCACAGAAATGATTAAATATTTAAGTTATAATTCCAAACTATTCAACCTTATTCTGAGTGTAGGTCCCTTCCCTGACATCTGTAGTCAAGGTCTGATCACACTTATCTTCAAAAGTGGAGATAAATTCGACCCTAATAATTACAGAGGCATGTGTGTAATCTAGGGAAGCTCATATATAGCATTGTCAACTCCAGACTTTTAGACTTCCTTATGAAACACTTCCTTATAGTAAGAGACACTAATAATAGGCTTTATGCCAAATCACAGCACAGCGGATCATATTTACACTCTACACACCCATATCAACCTACATGTTAAAAAGAACAAAAATAAAATCTTTATTGTTTCCAAAAAGCATTCGATTCCATTTGGCACACCGGCCTATTTTATAAACAGAATGGTATAGAGGTAAAACATACGACATTATTAAATCAATATAAAGTGACAATGCATGTGGTATAAAGATTAGAAAAAAAGAGTAAAAGCTGCTGCTTGAGCCTGACATTGTTCAACATCTGTATTCATGAACTGGCCTCCATCTTAGAGCACTCCACAGTACCTGCTCTCATTCTGCACAACTTTGAGGTGAAATTCATGCTGTACGCAGACAACCTGGTGCTGCGTTCCCCAACAGAGCAGGTCCTCCAGCAGCACCTAGACCTCCTTTTAAAACGTGGTTTAAATTATTCCAATTGATTATAGAACCAATTCTCCTTTATGTTAGTAAAGTCTGCGGTGCGCTCTCTACTTAAATTTTAACTAATGGAAAAAAGAACACATAGAACTGATGCACCTTGTAAAAACATTTTACAGGTTCAAAGACCAACACCAAACACCGGCTGTGAAGTGTAATTAGGCCGTACCCACTTCTGATCAGAATATATAAACAATCATTTAAATATTGTCTCCATATAAAAACCAGCATGCCCCAGTCCTACCAATACAAAGCCCTGAAATACAAAAAGCTGTGCAAAGAGCAGAGTCTCCTTACACAGCTGGTCCTGAGCCTGACCTCTCTAACACACACACACACACTAACCCCGGCAGAGTCAGGACCAGGCAGTAACACCAACAATCATATTATAACGCTCTAAAAACAGAACTAAATCACCTATTGGAACACACACACAGCAGAATGCTTATGTATAAGTGGTGCGCGCAAAGGCTGCAGCTTCTCTCTTTCTCGATAGTTGTTTTCGTGTCTTTTGTCCCGTAAGTAACAGTGTGCGTATACCTCTTCACCATGTCGAAATGTATCAATCCGCAAATACAGCCGTGACTTCCGGCTCAACATCGGAAAATCTGAAAATCTTTTGTTAAAGATAAATAACAAACTTTAAGAGAAGCTACTAGACTAGGAAGCCAGTATCATCACCGACCCTCACTCATTCATCTTGCACAGAGTGGAAGTGTCACAAGCGGAGTGAAAGGAAGCAGAAGCGGTGGTAAGCGCAGAGGTATTCGAGCTAGGTTACCGGCTAACCCACACAGACCGGCCATTCCATGCATGCTTCTGGCTAATATATACACTCCTTGGACAATAAACTGGACTACAATTGTCTGTTATGTTCAACACGGAAAAAAAGTGAGAAACTGTTGTGTTTTTCTGTATACAAAAACATGGCTTAATAACAACATTCTGGACCTCGCTATTCAGCTCGAGTTGCTAACATGCTATTGAGTGTTCATACACTCTGTTCATACATTCATTCTGTTCATACATCACAAGTGTATTGATGATGTAACTGACATCAAGACCATCACTGTTCGGGCCAATCAGAAGCCATGGCTGAGAGAAGAGGTCTACAGTCTCCTGAGAGCCAGGAATGCTGCCCTCAGAGCAGGAGATCACGTATGCCTGACGAGAGCTAGAACCAACCTGTCTCATGGCATCAGGAAGCTTAAGAATAAGTATTCCAGAAAGTTATCCCATCGATTCAGTGACGGCAAAGATCTGTGGTGGGAAATTAAGACCATCACATACTATAAGCCAGCTCCACAGTACTGTAAAAACACCACCTATTTGATGAATAAACGGAACTAATTCTTTGCTCGGTTTAAGGCATACAACAGCACACCTGCACAGAAATCTCCACCCCTATTGTTGGCCAGGTGCTGATGCTGTCCAAAGACAGTCTGAGGTAATCATTTAGCAAGATCAACGCCCAAGCTCCTGGCCTGACAACATATCTGGTCGTGTGCTAGATAC
>JAOUQT010037709.1:0-11216 GCA_025769995.1 Xyliphius kryptos
TGTGTGTGTGTGTGTGTGTGTGTGTGTGTGTGTGTGTGTGTGTGTGTGTGTGTGTGTGTGTGTGTGAGAGAGAGATTGTATGCCAGCCAAGATTGTGGATTGTGAAGCAGATGTGCTAACCATTATGCCACTGTGCGGCCCCATTTCCCCCCGTTATTTATTGCAAGTCAAGTCACTGAAGTTGCAGTAAAAAATGTTTTACCTACAACTGCTTATTTGTACAATGCATTTATTTCAGAGTAAAATAAGAAATTTAGCTGAATAGTTTTTAATGGAACATGGAAAATCCATCCAGATCAGGATTCGAACCTGGATCCAGAGAGTTTAAAGTCGAAAATATGAGCTGAACATACTAAACACTGAGCCACTATACTTTTGAGCCTTATCAGTTATTGTACACAGGGGTTAAACAGAATCCCTGGAGCAATAAGGACCTGGGATTTGAGCCCACAACCATTAAAAATAAAAGTCCTAGGTTTATAAAACAGAACAATCTGTGTTTTCTGATTATTCATTCTCTGCTTAAATTGGTTGACACCACTTTAATAGCAACACCACAGAGATAGCCGGTCACACCTGGAAAGCTCTTACTGTTTCCCCAGCTGAGCCGACCCTATTTTCCAGCCTAGTACTCTGCCTGTCAGATGGCAGGCAAATCCACCTTAATTTTGCAGGCTTAAAATTCCTAGCATGTCAGACAATCTTCGCAGAATTATAGGCAGCAATAGAAAAGGTACCAGGACTCTATTTATAGACGTTAAGATTGTGTTTTTCTCACAGCTAACTTAATATCACAAAAAAATAACTTAATATCATACAATTCCTCTGAAGCATTTTACAAAATATGATGTTGTTGCAGTTAGATACCCTCTTAAAGATGTAAAATTAATACAATCTACATAAATATTATAGTCCCAGAGCCTGTCCGTCAGAGCATCGTTCTTAAACTCGTATGCCAGAGGGCAACCCTTAAGCCATTCCACTGGACCTCGGTTTACAGAACAGTCCACCAGAGGGCTACCCAGAAGCCAGTCCGTCAGTGGACAGTTCCCAAAACCGTCAACTAGAGTATAGTCCCAACGCCTATCCGCCAGAGCAAGATTCCCAAACATCTACTCCAGAGTATAGCCTATACGCCTGTCTGCCAGAGCATGGTTTCCATACCTGTCCTCCAGAGTCTAGTCTCAATGCCTGTCTGCCAGAACAAACTCTTCCACCACAGTGTAGTTCCAGAGCCTGTTCGCCAGAGCACAGTTCTCAAACTCGTCAGCCAGAGGGCGACCCCGAAGACATTCCATTGGATCCCGGTTTCCAGACCAGTCCACCAAAAGGTGACCCATAAGCCTGTCCGCCAAGTTATAATTCCCGAACCCATCTTCCAAAGTATAGTCCCAGATCCTGTCAGCAGAGCACTGTTTCCATTCTTGTCTACCAGAGGGCCTCCTGCCGGAGCGCGGTTTCCAGACCAGTCCGCCAGGGGGTGACCCAGAACCCTGTTCATTAGTGCACAGTTGCCAAACTGTTCATCCAGAGTATAGTCCCAGTGTTTTCCACCGGAGTGCTGCCTCAAAATCAGTTACGGCCTCATCGCCACATTGTGATTGATGACGTCAGGCTTGCAGGCAGTTGTTCAGCAATAGTAACCCATGTTACCATGTTTCTTGTCTTAAGATTTTGCCCAAACGTTAAGGTGAAAGGAGCTTGCACTATGCACATCAGCATTTGAGAGCCTCACTTCACAACTTTTATTGTCCTGCAACTCCATTAATAAATTGCTGTGGTTTTAAATATCTTAATTGTATCAGTAAATACTCAAAACTGATTGTAAAATATCTCTAAGGAAAAATATTGAGAACTGTCTAATGCCAAAGCCACTGTAACCATGCCATGTTCGAATGTTTCACAGATATTAAAAAAAAAAATATTGTTAACGGCATGATTTAATACACCTGTGGAAATGTAAATAAATATAATAATTAAATTCAATGACGAAGAAGTGTCTGCTAACTACTTTTTCAACATAGTGTATAATACAGCTTTGCAGTAACGGGCTGTGCATCACACTTTGGCCTTTAGTAATGATATGTCTAAATAAAAATTAAAGAGTTTAATTAATTAGGAAGTCCTTTTCTCTAAGCTGAAAGTCGAGTTGGGTTTTTGTAATACGTTTTAATTGGCTGAAAATGTTTACTCTCCAATCAGAGGGCGTTGACATAGAAAACGCCTTTTAAAAGGCTCTGATATCAATGATTCAAAATCTGATTGGTTGAAGCAACAGGTTGATCTACAATTATTTATTGCTACCAGGCACGCATAATTAATTCTGAAGGCATAGGCAGAAATATTTAAAAACCTGGCAACCAATGATGCTGAAATGTGATTGGCTGAATGCTCTTATAAGGAAATACATGTCTAGAAGTGGCTTAAACGGGAAACATTATAAAAGGAAGCGGACAGACAATATTTAATAAGTATTAATGGACAAAATATAATAAATGACAGTCTGTGATTAAGATATTATTAGGATTTCAGAGAAGGCATTAAAGGCCCTGACAGAACGCCACTGCAAGTTAGTGAACAGCTCCAATAACTATTACTGACTGAGGTCAAAAGGTGTCATGACAAAAACCCAAGTGGACCAGGGGATGTGAGTTTTTAATAATGGTAATCTCTGTGGATTGAACATATAACTTTGATAGCAAATAAGTTGCTGAGTCAAGTGTATTTCTCACACAGTACTGTAAACACATATAAGACTTTGGGCAGCTAACAACTGGGATTTATAACATGTTATCATTAAGTACCCCCTAAAGACTAACAGTGTACTTGCTTTTCCATAGCATTGCACTTTGGTCTAGTAAACGGTCTTTTAAAGTAGTAAATGAAGCTAATGACAAGAAAAATTGATTACATAAGGAAAAAAAATACATGAAGCTTTAAAATCAAGTACAATAAAACTAGAGACTAGAAATTTCTTTTGTCTTTCTTCAGGCATATAAGGCTATTTAACTGTTCATGCCACTTTCAGTGGCATCACCCTGGGGTTATTAAAATATACATAGAGAGAGAGGACTCCAAAGAGACTCGCCATTAGAAAACCGCACACACTACTCTAAGTGCAGATTCCAAGCCCCTACATATTAATACATGCTTCATTTTTTACCCTCAAGTCCATTTCATTTATTGCTTTAAAGTACCTGCTGTCTGCCGGAATTACCTTTTGCATTAGTGAATAAGCTTTTTATTCTTTATCTCCTGAAATCTACTTCTTTGTCCTCATACTGTTTGACAGGTTGCGACTTTGCAAAGCTTTTGTAAAGCAGTTTTGGTTTCTTCATTGGAAGATTCACATTCGCTTGAGATTTCACAAACTTTCCAATTTCTTGTTATAATTCTGCTGCCAATCATAATCATAAATGCAATGCGCCACAAACTGCAAAACACACACACACACACACACACACACACCCACCCACACACACACACACACAATCACTCAAACCCCATTTATTGACTTTCTGACTTTCATGCACATGCATAAATACTCTCTGCTACTTTTTCATAATTTAGCAGGAATAATGACTGCATCCTTGAAGCTTTCCTTTTCTAGGACTTCACTTTCTAAAAAGCATTCCAGTCTAACCCAGAGTAAATGTTGTGCTGATTATTGTTGAAAAGCTGAATACTGTGTAACCCAAAACAGAGAAAAGTCTAGACAGAAGATGTAGCAGAGAAATTGTGACTAACCGGTGTCAGGTCTTGAATGCTTATTGGCAGTTCTCTAAGTGTTAGCAGTAGGTCCAGTTGAGTGCTCAGATAAGGTATATTACACATCTGTAGAGGAAATAAAACATGCTAAAAAATGTGGGAATACATTAAACACAAAAACACACAATTCAAAATGTGGAATTGTGTTGTGTGGTAAAACTACACAATGTTTATTGATGTTTATTGTGGTCAGTCTTAAGCACACCTGTACAATGATCATACTGTTTAATCAGTATATTGATATTAATATACCTGTGAGTTCCATTGATTATCTCTGCAAAGGAGAAGTGCTCATTAACAGTGATTTAGACAAATTTGTGAACAACATTTGAAACAAGGGAGAAGGCGAAGCCGTTGTTAATAGACTTTGATTATGGTTCATTAATGCACCTGATGCAGCATGTGTGCCCTTTAAAACCAGTTACATCACATGCTACAGGGAAAAACAATAGAATCAACAGGACTGGACAGATGGTTGAATAGTAAAGTGAAAGAAATTGTAAAGTCCGGTAGTTTTTGTACAGCCCTGTCTCTAGTACCACCCCTTACATTATCATAAACATAAACATGCCCACGTCATCCCTGTTCTCCATGTCCATTGCATCTTTCTCCCCGCAGCATGCGCTGTTCCTGGTTTTAAAAGGTGCATTTCATTAGGCGGCACGTTCATTAGGCGGAGCCGCATCAGATTAATTAATTACCCATAACCACAAGTCCATTACCGAGTCCTCCGCCCTTACCCCCAGTGCCACGGTGCACCTGCCAAAGTTGCATTTAGATTTTTGTTTAGTATGACAGCATTTACTATGACATTTTTAAATCCGTTTTAAATTCACAAGTTCACAACAGTCCAACAGGTAGGTGCTCTGTTGACAGCTAATGAACTGAGGAATAATGACTACAGTCAATTCCTTTTTGTGTATACAACATGACAACAAAAACAAACATTATTTTGGTGGTGGATTATCTGCAGTGACCGTGTGCTTCACTGGGATTGAGTGATGTAGAATGTTCTTACAGTGAACAGTTTTCTCTGCTAGTATATATATATGTATTGTTATAAAACAGGTTGTTTTTCAGTTCTTAAATCTGATTGGTTGAGCCGCTTGTCTAGCCGGGACATTCACAATAACCAACACTTCTGACCGCTTTACATTCGTATAAATGCGCGATATAAAATATATTGTTCTCCAGAACATTTTTATAAACTGCATTCTTTGACCACTAGATGGATTTGATTGATAAAGAAACCAAAAATCTTTTATTTACATCAGGGTTCGTTTAAAAAACAGACTGGTTTATGTCCTGAACTCGAGTTTATTAGCAATTTTGCTTTCAGTCAACGCATTTATGAATCAAACTTTGATTATCTCATTATAGTATGTTGGTAACCATTCTATAAAAGCAATAAGGCTCTCGACGTTGTGCATCATTAGGAATAAACCATGGGAAGAGGTGTAAGGGGCACTTCGCCGTGGTTAATTAACAATAATGCACACCCTCTCGTGCCTTATTGCTTTAATATAAAAAATAATAATACAATACATAAATAATATAGTTAAAATGTCTTAAAATAAATAATTTATTGTAGATGCATAAACCCGCTGAAAAAAAGCTTCTTTCAACTCTAATGAAAAAGATATTGAACCTGAATAAAAAAATATTTTTTTCCATAAAATGACCTGTTTCACAATTATTGGCACCTTTAACAATTTCTTAGAAATAAATGGATTTGAACCATTTATATCCTTTCTACTGTAGTTTATAAAGTGGATCAAAATATCTAGGAACCTTTAATTAGTAATTTGACACTTCCTGTTTCGCTGGGGTAAAAATATGGCGTTACACAGAGGCCCATTTCTCTTACTCTCTCAAACATGGGAAAGACAAGAGAACACTATTCAAGTAATGCAGATGTGTGTCGACTTTCATAAATCAGGCAGTGGCTACAAGAAAATAGCCCCTCACCTGCGGATGCACTTATCTACAGTCTGGAGGACAAGCCTGGAAGAGGATGCAAGTGTATCTTGCCACCTTGCAAAAATGATGGTAAAAGAAGTAAAAAGTTGTCCAAAGCTTACTGTAAAAGAACTGAAGCAAATGGTAGCATCTTGGGGTTACGAGGGCTCAACAACCATTAGGCGCTATGGTCAGAAGAGACCAAGATAAAGCTTGTTGGCAACAAAAAAATCTATATGTGTCTAGTGTAACACCAAGGATGTGGAAGCAAAAACACCTTATTACCACAGTTAAGTATGGAGGAGAAACAGTGATGCTGTGGGTCTGTTTCTCCTCCAAAGGACCTGGGATCATTAACTACAAAAATTTTAGGAATCTGAAGAATCTGATGGCCTCTATTCAAAATCTAAAGATGGGTTGTCACCGTAACCTTCAGCAAGATAATGACCCCAAACGCGTCAAAATCTATTAAAATGGTTCACATGGCACAAAATCAAATTCTCTCATGGCCATCTCAATCCCCAGACCTCAACCCAATAGAAAACCTGTGGGGTGAGCTGAAGAGGAGAGTGCATAGAAGTTAGAGAGGTTGTGCAAAGAGGAATGGTCGAAGATCCCTCTTTATATTAAATGTGTGATTGCTTGATTTTTCCCCACCATATTATTAAAAATATTAGAAGCCAAAGAACACTTTCTAACCGGGGGGGCCAATAATTATGGAGGGCGCTGTATATATATCTTATATGTCTTACCCATTCTACACCTGGGTGACGAGCATTTTTACAAGGACGTTTCTTTGCTATTGAGATAACACATGCAAGCACCCCATGTCAACCCCTCTACTCTACTCACGCCCTAATCGCTATCGAGGTAACACATGCCAAGCAACCCGCTTTATCCCCTCCACTCTAACCGTGCGGCAATCGCTATCAAGATAACAAACGCCAAGAGTCCCACATCATCCCCTCCACTCTACTCACGCGCATCAATTGCTATCGAGATAACACAGCAAGTTTTAGCCTTGTAAGTACTCCGGAAGACCTAAATTTGACCCTGTCGTGGTCCTGCGTTTGATGGTAAACCATCAAACATAGGAAGGTGAGAAGAACTTCAGCCATGTGGGTACTTGGGAAGTGGGATAATTAGTGATGAGTGAATGAGTCAGTAAATCCTCATTTTATCTGTTAGGAGTAGATCTGGCTTTTTCCCCTACTGATGAAACCCTCCTAGTTATTCATATTTAGCGCCAGCACTATGAGTGCAATAATATGTACATCTCTCATGATTAGAGCCTGCACTTTGAGTGCAATGATATGTAAATCTCTCATGATTAGAGCCTGCACTATGAGTGCAATGATATCTACATCCCTAATAACTAGGATATTTTATTATTTCCAATTTCAAAAACGTTGTGATGCCGTTTTAATGTAATTAATAATTGAAATCTTATAATCCTATATTCTGTTACCAATAGAACATAAACAGCATATCCGAGCTTTAGAGTAGGACATTTTACTATTTCAGAGATATATTAACTTATTTTGTCTTATTATGTCATTAGCATCCTTTCTTTCATACTGTCTGCTAATGTCAGAGGAGAAAGGAGACCATTTGCTGGAACTTTTCAACCACTATATTGCCCAATTTTTGTCTTGTCCTTGCTCTTTGTTATCAGATAGCACCAACTGTTTCAATTGATTTTATTAACTGGATGAACATGTGATTATTAAATTGCATAAAAAATTGATAATGTGCCAATTTCTGAATTTATGTTCAGAACGATAAGAGAAAAGATTTTTCAACATACTTATGTTGTTTTTATTCAGACTGTTCAGAGTGTTGTTCTAAAGGAAGAGGTGCATTTTTAAATAAAAAATAATGTTAATGTGGTTTAGTGTTTCAGTTGCGAGTTCTTTCTACTGACAGCAAAGTTTGTCAGTTTGTTTCCTAGGCATGAGAAAAAGGTTCCGTCTTTGTAAAGTGTGCTTTCTCCATATCTGTGTGGGGGTTTTTTTCTGGATGTTCTGGTTTCCTCCCACAGGCCATTAACATGCTAATATATAAAAAGCCACTAGTAAATCCTTCCTTAGTGTAACTTTGTCTGTAAAATTAAATGAATGCAAGTAAATGTGTAAACGTTTCTGTGGCTGACGACCACATCGGATAGTCCAGATTTTTAATTGTTTCGGTAAAATGTCCTTTAAATGACACATGGTAAGTTGTTGTGCATATAACCACTTTAAAGAAAAAACAAAGGTTATGCTTCACATAAATTTGGTTTTTATTATTGATTATTAACATTTATAAAGCTTTATAAAGTATTCATAATACTTGTCTATAAGCCTTTGTTAATGTAAATAGGTGTAAATTACCACACTTATAAGGCGTTATAAGAGTAAGGCTTTATAACACAAAGTGACATGATGCATTATAAAATATAAAAATGAACTGTGTATTAACATACTATGGAGACCAGTGAAATAAAACCTTATAACATTTGTGTTTGACCTGCTTTTCCTGAAACTGACTTTATAAGTGCTCATAACTGTTTATAAAAGCTTATAAGCTCTCTTTACAGTCATAAAGCAAAGTGGCTCAATAATATTTAGATCTGGTGACTGTGCAGGCCATGGGAGATGTTCAACTTCACTTTCATGTTTATCAAATCAGTCTTTTGAATTGTGTCACTTTATATATACTTTATAAAGTTTTAAATATGCACCAATAATGCATTATGAATACTGCATAGAAAGTGTTTTTAAAACAACCACAATGTATTTCTACATTTCTATTTCAAATTGTCAAGCAAGAAATGATGATCAGACTTAATCGTAAAAACCACAATTAACATGCGGTCAAACAACATTTATTTTCACTTTTTTAATTAAATTTCAATGAAGCAATTCTTAAAACTATTTTTCAACTATCCATGCTGCAGTTTTACAACTGGCTAAGCTCACCTCCATCATGTATTGATCAACCACATGAAGTTCAGTCACATCTCCCTTATAGGATTTGTATTTCTCTATGTCATCCGAAGTAGGTACATACCTGGTGAGAAAAACATGGTAAATTAAAGCTACATTTCAAACTAATAAAATTGTAAAGATAGACATCTTTTTTTGTTGCTTTGATTAAGACCATGGCCTAAATCTTTAAAGTGTAACACTTGTACTCCTTCAGTGAATATTTTAACCCCAAATCAATCTGAGAAATGCACAGGATTATTTACATTCTTAAACAGGTTTTTTTTTTTAAAATATAATCTGACATCACATATAGACAACTCCATAAATATTGCTTTCCAAATAACAATCAGCTAAAATTAACATTTGAAAAGAACCACACAATGCAAGATACAAGATGGCGGTGCACACAAGTACAGCAGCTTCTTGCACTCCCTAACGATTTATCTGCATTTAATAATTTTGAAACCAAACAGCTACCATTAACAATAATCTCAAAGCTACACTCGGAAGACTTTTGCTTCTTCAGATAACGGCGTAACAGGTAAGAGGGTGGCAAACAAACTGTGCTGGTCAGCTCTCCTTTGTCCTTGCAGACAAATTCAATGTCCCCATCTGACTGAAGACTGCCACCATCATCCTGGTCCCCAAGAGCTCCACAGTGATGGGTCTGAATGACTACCAGCCGATAGTCACCAAATGCTTAAGAGACTGGTTATGACCCACCCAAAGCCAACACTAACGTCACTGTGGACCCAGTCCATAGAGAATGCCATTTCCTCCATGTTCCACACTGCACTCACCCACCTGGAGCAGAATTATTCCTACGTTCATATGCCCTTTGTGGCCTTCACACCTGCACCATGATCCCTCAGATCCTAACCAATAAACTATCACTCCTTGACCTGAGCTCCTACCTCTGCATCTGAGTACTATACATCCTGACCAACAAGCCGCAGTCTGTGAAGCTGCAAAACATCCGCTCCTCCACGATAACCATCAGCATTCAGGGCTGTGTGTTGAGATCCCTCTTGTTCACTCTGCAAACATATGACTGCTCACACTACCCATCTAAGCTGTCATATAGTGAAGTTTGCAGACAACAAGGCAGTGGTTGGATGAATCACAGACAGTAATAAGACCTGCAGTCATGAGGTGGAACACCTGAAGGGTTGGTGCAGAAATAATCTCCGCATTAAAGTATAGAAAATAAAGAAAATGATTGTGGACTTCAGAATAGGCAGACACGCCCACCACTTCCTACATGTCGGAGGATCTGCGGTGGAAGTGACCTCCAGCTACAGGTCCTTGGGTGTGCACCTGAGTAACATCATCACCTGGAGTGACAACACTTGAGCTGGATGCGGGAGCTCAGTTATCACCTCCTTTTATAGATGTGTGGTGGAGAGCGTTCTGTGACACAGGATCAATGTGGGTCACGGAAGCTGCTCTGCTGCAGACAGAAAATGTCTGCAGAGAGTTGTGTTACTCTGCTGCAGACTGTTGGAGTCTCCCCACCACCACAGATATCTACACCTCCAGATGCAGGAAAAAGGCCTCCTGCATCATGAAGGACCCACTCACCCAGCACACCCACTTTTTGTTATGCTCCCCCCAGGCAGGAGTCTGTGGCGCATTAAGTTTATAACAACCAGACTGGGGAACATCTTAATTGCAGAAGCAGTGAGACTTCGAAACTAATAATAATAAAGTCTTTTTTGTTATGAATGTGTAGTGGAATTTTAATAAATGTTTTAAACTATCCTATAAACTAACCCATTTTATGTGGAGAAATGAGATACACACCAAGTTCTCTGGTGAATCAGCATATATCATCTATCATCATCTTCTACTAGGGTTTTGGAGAGGGTTTTGGAAAGGGCGCCAATCCATCACTGGACACTCACACAGACACACACTATATAGGTGCAATTTATCCAGGGGAAACTCATAGGGGAAAAGTTTCATTAGAGTTGAAACTAATCTGGGGAAATCCACCCAGATTGGGATTTGAACCTGGATCACCAGCGTGAAGAGGCAAATGTGCTAATCACTACGTCACTGTAAGTATCCCCTTTTTATGAATCAGGTATTCATAATGCATCATGAATGCATTCATAAAGGGCTTTATAAAATGTTTATAATGCTTTAAAACAACTGTGAAAACCTCCATTAGTGTGCGTAGATAATAATTATTACAGCCAGGATTTATAACTTTTGATTCTTGTACTAACATTAATGCAATGTTAGTACAATCTCTCAAAAAGGTAATAAATGACAACACTACCTAATGCCGGTAAAGAAAGCTTATAAGTGTTCATTAGCAGTTATAAGCACTCGTTTTTTTAAGAGCACAAATTTTATAAAGCTTAATGACACTGGTCAGAACAATAAATTTACTAATGGATAGAATGGCGGCACGGTGGCTTAGTGGTTAGCACGTTCACCTCTCAGCGCTGGGGATTTCCGGTTCGAATCCCTATCTGGGTGGAGTTTCCATGTTCTCCCCGTGTCTGTGTGGGT
>JAOUQT010037717.1:0-21545 GCA_025769995.1 Xyliphius kryptos
GATTGGCGCCCTGTCCTGGGTGTATCTGCCCAGCGCCCGAGACGTTCTCCCCTGGATGGGCATGGGGACCCCCCCGCAGCGACCCTCATAAAGAAATAAGCGGAAGATAATGAATGTTGTCCTGTACAAGTTTGCACCACGTCCCTCTGCTCTTTCCATGTCCATGGGTTGCCATGTCACAGGTGTATGTGCGACAGTGTCAGTGTCCTTTAGGTTCTTAAATGAAATACATACAGTGTAATGGATTCATTTGTTCATTAATTTGACTAAACGGTGTAAAAACGCCTGACCTCACTGCCAATATAATCAATAACGTGAACATGTTGCCATTAAACCTTCAACATAAGGGAGTCTTTGGTTTCTCCTGGGAATGAAACGTCTTCAAACTGATCTCCAGTCAGCCGTGTGAGCATGTGAGGTCAGGCATGAATCATGGGAGATAAGCTCCTGGTGAATGGGGTTCGGTCGAGTATTAATCACTGGTTTTGACCAGCATGCCACTTCATTAAAACTTTATGAGCGGCACTAACCTTTAGCAGCTGTGTGTGTTCCACAGCGCCATGCGGTATTTCAAGCTGAAAAGCAAGATAAGACGGATTCAGAGTTTGGAGTTGTAAAATATAGATTTGGTAGGTTTTCCACGGCTTCACTTTTTATGTCTGTGTGGCGGCGGAAGGGATGATTGGATGCCGGCTGGTAAACGAGAGGCGGAGCCGAGGACGTTAGAGGGGTAATAGATGTACCTGCTAATGATCTGTGTGTAAGTATTTATAGAGGTGAGACACACGACGAGAAGAGAGAGAACATCCGCCGCCTCATCAGGAGCATGACGAGGTGTTGTAGGGAGGTCATACAGGCACGTGGAGGACACACACACTACTGAGCCTCATTTGAACTTGTCTTAAGGAATTTCCACTGAAGTTGGATCAGCCGGTCATTTGATTTTGAGTAGGATTCCAAATCCCATGCCCATCCAGGGGAGAATGTTTCAGGCGCTGGGCAAATACATCCAGAACAGGGCGTCAAACTATCTTTGGGCACACACTTACTCAAATGCACACAAACTATTTGAGGCAATGAAGAGCAGCCAGTTTACCTTGAATCCATGTTTTTGGACTGTGGGAGGAAACCGAAGAACCAGGAGGAAACCCAGACAGACACAAGGAGAACATGGAACTATAATAAATAACTAAAATGCTCAAATATTGCCACACAATTAAAACTAAACCACAAATACATAGCATTAGGTTTATTTAATTAAAGGTTTAACGTTGAGGCACCATCACTTTGTTACAAATCACATGATCTAAAAATCATATATTGGAATTCATACACAGCCATGATGTCACTATTGCAATTCAGGTTCCTTAAGAAAAATCAGTAAAGAAAGCCACGCCCTTTTAGTGCACCTGCAAACTGTGAGTGCAAAGGTATGGTTCACGGTTGATTGAGGTGAGAGGCAAACATGCTGACCACCACGCCACCCTAATGACCATTCTATATGATTTTAAAAGTTTCATTTGTGTGATAATACAAACAAAAGGTCGATAAGAACCAGAGAAAGTCTTGTAGTTTTTTTTTACCACAACAGATGGCACATTTTTCAACCGAGTAAGAATTTGTTGTAAGATAGCATTCCCTTCTGATCAGCCAGCAGAACCCCTTATCTATTATTTAAAACGAGGAGCATTCCTGCTTTGTGCTCGTGGCAGAAATTCTATCAGTAGAAGAAATAAACATGTTTGATTTTCAATCGAATGCCTCTCCACGTCGGGGGAGAAATGGGGTGGAAATAGTTATATTTACGCAAATGCGAAGAGACAAGCACTCACTATCTTCTACCTCCCTCCAGCATGAGTGGCCTAATTACACTGCATAATGTCTTAAATGTTTATGCCCCCACTCTTCCTTCTATTTTATTATATATATCCCCGCGGATGGAAAAGAGTAATCGCCAAGGCTAAGTCCCGAGAGGATGCAGGAGATTTCTGTGATGTGTGATGGTGGTTGGAGACATTTCTATGTAGGGCAGCCATTTGACAAGCAGCATCATATTTCAAAAAGGACAGCTTCTTTGAAATCCTCTCCAGTCTTTCTGAGCTCATAATTGTCTTTCCAAAAAGCTCCATCATTTGCTGACATTCTTTTTAAAAAGCTGCATTTGTTACAAGATGTGACTGCAGTACAGGAATCCATGTCCTATGATGTGAATGGAACATACTTTTAAAGGAGTAAGAGTTACACATGCCAGCTGAGAAAGTGATGCGGTATTGTCGTGTAATCCCATTTCTGCTGTTTGATTTCCTTTTTTTAAATTGATTTACCATGTGGTTGAGGTATTTTGTTGCATGTTGAGAGGAAATGCCAACAAAGAAATGCCATACAGGATATTGCTGTGATCCAAATCTCAGTTTTCCTCTGTCACATATACATTTATCGTGGACGTCACGATATAGACTGACGGTCTAAATGAGGAATACACCGCAATGGTAAACGCCCTAGAACAGGGGTCACCAGCATGGTGCCCCCAAGGACCACGAGAGCCCTGCAAGTCTGTTTTAAAAATAGCTCACCTTAGCGACACTTGAGCAGCAAAGCAACACAATGTAATGCAATGCAAACCACAGAGATAATGACCCACCGGGCAGTGCAGTGCACCGGGCAGTTCAGTGCGAGTAGAAAAAGCCCACGAGTTAAAGGAAGGTTTGGGCAAAAAGCAGACTTTTTTCACGAGAGCAGTAAAAATCCTCACAAAAAGCAACCAAAGCCAGAGCTGATGGTCTATATCTAAATGGTGTTTAATGCTTTCTCCACAAAACTAGAACTTTGATCGTCTTAACAAAGATAATTAAAATTAATTATTAATAGACATAATTAAAAATGCTTTGAGCAAATTTGTTATTTTAGATGTGTGTCTCATACTGGTAGCCCTTAATTCATGTCCTCCCCCTGTCCACGTGGGTTTTCTCCAGGTTCTCCGGTTTCCTCCCACAGTCCAAAAACAGTCCAAAAATTCAAGGTTAATTGAATGCTCTGAATTGACCCATAAAGTGTGTGTTTGTGAGTGAGTGTGCGCCCTGTTCTGGGTGTATCTGCCCAGCATTCAAGGCATTCGAACCCTCCTGCAACTCTAGAAGAAGATTAAGCGGAAGATAATAAATGAATAAAGAAATTAGTGCAATTAAAAAAATACACAAAAAGAAGAAAAGAAAGGAATAAAAACAATAGCAGATTGTAAAATGATTCAGGTACTGGGACGATTAGTCCAGGAACTGAAAACAAACTCATTGGCACAGACACACACTATTCAGGGAAAATTTAGATAATTTAGATCAATTAACATAGATGTAATATGAAGTAGTAAATTCACTTTGATGGCATGTTTTTGAAGTTTGGGAAAAAAAACAAAACAAAGGAAAACACACCCAGGCACCGGAAGAACATGGAAACTCCACCCTGATTAGGATTCTAACCTGCATCATCAGCACAGAGAGGAGAACGTGCCAACCATTACGTCTCTGTCACCCAGATTTATTTATATAATTTTTTTTTCTTTAATTAAGTTCTATAAATACCTATAAATTACTATGTGAGCAAAACGAAATAAATTTCTTCAGAAATAAAGTTAAATAAAATGTAATAAATCATTGCTACAGCATTTAAGGTTTGTACATGCTTTAGTTTTGTCCTGGTTTATTTTGCAACCCAATGTCCGCTGAATAAAGAGTCGAAAAATATCCGATCTCAAGAAAAAGTTTTTAAGGAAGGCGACACAAATTAATGAAGATTTATTTCAGCTGGTGTCTACTGCTGGGGATGAACATCTGGACAGCATTAGTGGCAATTAGTGGCACAACTGACAGTTAAAATGGTTTGGGCATCTTACTCATCAGCATGCCTTTGGAATGTCAGAGAAAACCTGAAGGACCTGAGGACCTACATGAAGAACCATCGATTGTCTCAACCAGGAATCAGACGTAGGGAGTTTTTTGTGGTGAGGTGGAAGGGCTACTGCTGAGCGACTGGCCATTAAGACTCTGTATGTTGTAACAACGCAGTGAAGAGTTGTTCATAGTTGAAGTTTTATTAAAAGGCGGTTTTCAGAAAGCAGTGGAAAATTGCTCGGAACAAACGGTAAGTGGAAATATTCAGCACATACAGGAACTAATCTGTGAGTCTGAGCTCATACGCTACATGCAGCCATAAACATATAAATCAGCTTACTAAATACAGTAACGGTGGCTAAATGCAAAACATGCACAACACAAAGCACTGTGGGTAATAAACAAATGAGTGGAAATGATTCCCACCCCAGACGGTGTAATTATGGCCCCAAAACCCCAATATTAAACTCAACGCTCTGCATAGTTTGAGGTAAACTCTTTTAAATCTGTGGTAGAGAAAGGTGCAGTTTATATAGAATTATTTTCAGAATTTAACATATATTTGGTATATATTTTGCATTATACACACATTCATAAAGCTTCATAAGGTATTCATAATGCTTTCTAACACTTGTCATAAGCCTCTATTTATGTACATAGTTGTTTATAAAACATTTTTTAAAATGTTATAGCAATATGTCACAAAGCAACATAAAAATGACATAATGCATTATAAAGGTTATATATTAACAAAGCTTTGACTTATTGTGAAGAACAGCGTCATAAAGCTTTATAATGTTTATGTTAAAATAATGTATTCCCTATGAAGGACCTAAGGGCTAATAACTTTGGTAACACTTGAACACTATGAATATAATGCAATCTTTATATTCGCAAGCTTTATAATGCTTTATAACATTTGTCATAAACCTTTGTTAATGTACAAATGCGTTCATATTCAAAGTCACAAGCATAAAAACAATTTGACATAAGGTTTTATAACACAAAGTGACATAATGCATTATAATCCAAACTTATATAAACATTTGATACTTTGGATGTTTAAAGTGAAAGCATCTTGTTTTAAGTCAGAATGTCTAAAGTCTGTTAAGAGCATTTATAAGCTTTTATAAAACATTATGTACTACTATGTATGCAGTCTCTTTTAAAGAGGTCATTAATGACATGAATTAATGGCTTATAAGCTTAAATAAACAATTATGAGTACTTATAAAGTCATTTTTAGGAAAAGAACAAATGTTATAAGCCTTTATGTCACTTGCAACTGTAATAAGTTTATGAACAGTTAAAATATCACTTGTGTGGTTTTGTACATCTGTAGACTGATTAGTTCTCAGACAATGATGCTGAAACTAATTCATTATAATGCATTATGTCAATGTGTTATAAAGCCTTATGTCATATTTTCATAAGTCTATACAAGTGTGATTATGAACATCTATGTACATTAACAGTTGCAAATGATAAATGTTATGAAGCATTATGAATACATTTTTAGTTAAGGAATGCAGTTATAATGCATTATTAATGCTGAATGTATAGAAAGTGTTACTGTTATTTGTTTTCCAGTTTAAAACCCATTCTATGGTACAAACAAATTTTTTCCTTCCCCAGGCCTGAGGGAGATGTAATTAAAAGAATGTGTGTTTGAAATCCAGCCCATATAATCATCATATAAAATCAAAAAGGTGAAACAAAAGCAGACGCATGTTCATCGTGGTGATGCACAGCATGAGCACAAACACACCACTTCCATTCTCCCTTTCATTGCGTCAGGGTTCGGATTTTATTCGCACCTGATTCTGTTTTGCAGTCAGCGATGGTTTTATCCTCCCAACACAAATTATTGTTGCCTTTCCTCCTGCTTTATTTCACACAAACATGCTCACAAACAACAGGAGTGGCAAGCTGTCAGGAACACATTTCTGTATGAGACCGTGCAATTTGTGAAACAGACCCTCGTTTCACGGCATCACTCCAGACGGGAGAAGTTGTCAAACTGAAGTGAAGTTTACGCTCTCCTGTGAAGTACGTACAGCGTTACTACAGGAAAATGACAGATTACAAAAGCGGAAAACGGTGCAAAGCTGTGCTGTACAGCAAATTTGGGATTTGTGGTGAGCGAGTCGCCGTTTTAAGAACTTTTAATAACCACAAACAACAGGTCAACATGTGAGTGTCCTTCAGGATTTTCAGTGAGCACAACGGCGTATCTGGTTCCCAAGAATTAATTACACTCAAGGTTGTTTTATAATTAAACTAACGTTATTCCTTTAGCTCTTTTTCTGGCACTGTTTTATTCATTTTTTTTACGTTCCCCAACCGGTTTTACAATATATGGGTTGCTAATGCTTTAACAGGTAACATGGGACTACACACAATTAATGCATTCGCAGCAGACAACCTGCGGTGATTATATCAATGCAAATGCATCCATCTGTGAAAGGATTCCATTTATTCATTCCAGCAAACATCTGAATTTACACGCAGACTGAAAAAAATACGACGGCACAGATTTTTCACTGAAACTGTAAAAAGTAATGCTCTTCCACTGTGTGTGTACAACGTGTGGTAAATGGGGGTATTACAGGACCTGACCTCACATGACACAAAACCAAAAGAGGCAAACCATTTTAAAAAGTTTAAAATATTAAAAAGATGGGCACATGCCACACATAACCCTGCACAAGGGACCCGTACAAAATAATGGGGCGCTTACCGATCCAGTCGTCCTGCAGAAGTGTTGACCGTGAAGACGATACAGGGAGCCCCTGTCCACTCTATTCGCTTCGATCAAGCGCTCTGGCTGAATTGACTGTCACTCAACCACAAAATAGTGGAGAGCGAGTGTAACTTAGAGGTCCATGATGGCCAGCACATATAGCTGCTTACTACATATGGTGCTTTACTGATGGTGAGGCGCTCTGCACTGCCCCCTAAGCCAGATGTCCAGCAAGGTCAGGAAAATAAATAATACTTTAGCACACAGAGCACTCAGTAAAACACATTGCTGATACAGAGTGGCCAGCTGGACCCTACTTTAGCAAGATGCATGCTCAAGCCACGCCCCTTAACATTCAGGTGATAATCACCTCCTCGTAATTAATCGCGGGCTACACAGCTATGATCTCAGTGACTACAGACAAATCCCATGAAACTAAGTCGTTGTAAAAGACATGTTAAAGGGTTTAACAAAAGTAATTATGCGGTGAAGTGATTTAAAAGAATAAAATCATCTGATTAAAATCCAGTTGTTCTGATTAAAATCAGGTGAGGATTGAAAGGTGAGGAACAGAATCCAAACTGCTGGAGGTCCAGTGTGAGATCTCCACAGTCAGTCAAGATTTGGGGGTAATGTCCGGTGCAAAAGTCTGCTCACCAAAGCTCACCAAAGCAGTCTAGCAGAATGTTTTAAAGGACTTTATAATTCCTTCTGCTGAGGATCTGTATGGAGATGCACATTTCATCTTCTAGCAGGACCTGGCCCCTGCCCATGCCGCCAGAAGCACCAAAACCTGGTTTGATGCCCATACCATCACTGTGCTGGGAGTTATGTAAACCCAGATGCTGATGTTTGCTGTCAGCTCTTCTTTGTTGTTGGGTCTGGTGCCCCTCATTTTCAATACCCCATGGATTCTCAGTTGGGTTTGGGTCCGACGAGTTGGCCGGCCAGTCAAGCACTGTGATGGCATGGACATCAACCCATGTTTTGGTGCTTACCAACACCTGCACCAGACATTGCACCAAAAATCATGACTGACTGTAGAGACACACTGGCCCTCAAGCAGTTTGGATTCGGCTGCAAAATTTTGGGCTGATTTCTCCACAGTATTCTCATTGTTTGAATTCCTGTTTTTGTGGGTTTTATGAGCTGAAAGCCCAAATTATGTAAAAAATAAACAAATAAATATTTATAACTGAATCTATAAAAGTTTAACTTTTGGAATAAAGTTAAGGAAATGAATCTATGTGGTCTATTAATCTATTAAACATTTCAAGGTCAAGACTGGATGTAGAATAGTTTCCCAGTGTGTGGACACATGGCTTAAAATAATTTTACCAGAAAAACGCACATTAACACATTAGCACCATGCTGATGGGATATTGAATCATAATTATACATATACTCCAGGCTTTAAAAATTAAGGAATTCAGCTTGAAATTATTATTTGTTTTTACCCTGAAATTGCAGGTTTGCATCCCTGAGAACAATCCTCCTGTTTATGGCTCATTTGTGACAAATATTATTAGACAGCACCACTGTAGCTGCCAACTCCGCTTGCAAATCTCACTAACAGATAGTTAGGCAACAGACCCAGGAGGTAACCAAATCAAAGGACAGTAGTGGTCAAAGGGCTTATCCCAGGTGTTGCCACGACATCTGCACAACGGCAACACAGCTTTTTTGTAAAAGCCATATAGTGTCTGCATCTGTTGTGCCTTACATGGCCTCCGAGAGGGTCGGAATCCCACTGGCTAAAGCAGCTTGACTTACAAGGACACTCCCTGAGGTGGATGGCAAGATGTCAAATCTCAATCTGTCTGTAAAACAGTAGGTGGCTAAACCTCTATGGCTGCGGTTTTTGTCACGGTGCGGGTAGTTGGAGTGAAAGAAATGGGGGGCATGGTCACTACGAATCAATTCAGCCATAACAAAACCATCTGTTAAGGGTAGTGCTCAGGTAGAGCTGCCAGTCTGGAAGAAAAATGTTCAACACATGCAGTTGCTGTTTGCATTAGACAGCCACAGGGCTTAGTCACTTGTAACGCAAGGCTGCAGTTTGAAACCCAAAAGCGGAGGTGTAAATTCCATTATTAGGTCCATCTATAACATTTGGAAAGGAGGACGGAAAAATTAGCACAGAGAGCCTGATATAAACTGAATGCCTGTCAGTATCAGCCATCAGGATAGATTTGGATCTCTAGTGGTTTGCCAGTTGAGTGAGGTTATCTTTTTCTCCACTGATGATCTCACAATGCAGGTATAATTAATATGGGAATATGGGACTGTCACTTTGTGCACAGTGTGAGGTCTATAAACATATTGTTTGTCTAGTTAGTTTGGAATGAGATATATAATCAGTCTCAAACACATATGTTCACAGCATATTAAGATACAGTACAGTTAATTACACACTGAATACATTAAACTGCTCCTCTCTGGAGTGAGTAGCCCAAATAATCCAAAATACTAAATAGGCCAGTTTCCTACTTTAAACTCCATCGCGCTCGCTTGTTGTTTTTTTTTTTTATTCTTAATTATAAGTTGTTTTTTGTTTGGTGCTTAAATTTCAAAATTATTATACAACACAGAACTGTGCAAGTCAGTAAATGCTGTCAAATGTGGGCGTTACACAACTTTAAGCATAGTGTGTGAAATTTAGTGCATTTCTCATCTGCTAGCTAATGTGCTAATCTGGCTAAACCCCAAAGCTAGTTTCAACCTGGTGTTTCAATCTCAGTACATTCTTCATCATTATATTTTAATGATGACTAACATCTTCCTCAAACTAATTTGGCAACACTGTCTTTTCCCAGTCTTTTATGCAAACGTTAGCCTGCTATGTGCTAGCATAAATAAATGATTAGCTTTATAACAAAGGGGGGAAAAAACAGGCTTTCGTAAATTATTAAGAACTGTTTTGTCCAACAATTTGCTTACAGAGAAAAGACCTAATGAGTTTAGTCGGAATTTAAAAAGGCTTTTTCTTAACTGTATCTTCTGGTTATTCACAGCAGAAACTGGATTTGTATGAATAAGACCTAATTATCAAAATGCTGCATAAATCATTTTATAAGGTTTGAATAAAGTGACTAACAGCAGGTCTTAGAAAGGCTTGTTCTTATTCGTCAACTCCGCGGTCACATTAAAGCAGATTGGGCTTTAAGACAAAAAGACAGCTGATATTTTTTTTCCGTAATTTCCTGATTCTTTGGGAAACAGCCTCGTCATACAAGAAGATTAAGTGATTATTGCGTCTGCGGCACAAACACGTTCAAGTCTCATTCCGAGACCGGATGTGCTGGAGGATAACTCTTATCATCCGTCTGATAGAGAGAGGTCATCCTGAAACTAATGACTCACAAAGTTGCAATTATAGCTAATTAATTATACTTTGATTGTGTGCAGGGACCCAAACAAGAAAGGTTTTTTTCTGTCTCTGTGTGCTGCATGTTAAAAAGAGACCAATTACACCTGTTTGTGAGCAAGCAGCGGCGCTAATAATAATAAAAACTGTGATTTTTCAGAACTAGCTTTTAAGAAAGCACTTATGTTTTGTTGCTTAAGCACTTTACCTCAGCAGGTGAGCAATAACGAACAACAGAATAACTTGACGTTACAGCATACTGTGCAGGTATAATTAAAAATCAGTTTTCTGCCACCAGCTCGGTGGTTCTAACCATCATTTATTATTCAGAATACTTTAACTTTATCTTTCAAAGCCAGTATGTTTATGTATATTGTAGATGTGACTTCAAACCAACATGGATGACTTGTTTTCTTTAAAGGAGTAAGTTTTTGTAGACTGCTGCTTAGGTTAAACCAGGTTAAAATCTGGGTGGCGTATCCATGTTCTCCGTGTCTGTGTGCGTTTCCTCCGGGTTCTCTGGTTTCCACCCATGGGCCAAAGACATGGATTGGCTGCTGTAAGTTGCCCATATCTGAATTGGCCGTATATAGTTTGAGTATGTCTTCGAGTGGGTGTGGCTCAGAGATAGATTGCCCTATACTGGGTGTATATGCCCTGTGACCGAAACATCCCCCCTTTTCATATTTAGTTTTTAATTTCATCATATCCAAAGAAACAAATAAATCAATATACAGTTTGAAAATAAAAGATTAAATTGCGTACATTGATTAAGGATGGGTTTAATATTCAGCAGCTCACTATTACAGTGGTTCGGATGTTGGGTTATTGATATGAAGCACTGAATACCTTGCACTGACTCTGACCTACAGAACAATCTCTGGATTCGCCCCTCCTACCTTCACTCCAACTCGTTCACTTCGCTATAGGGAGGAATGTCGCCTTGTGATTCAACCTCACCATGGCGCTAATTCTCACTCCGTAAACGAGTACTGTACCGTGAAACGATCTTCCTAACGTTGTCCGTAAGGCTGGCCCTCGCTATACAAAAAATAAAATGAAAAAAAGCCAGATCAGGCTTGACGATACTACAGTGTAGCAGGTTTCTCCTTAACTTTGTTCTCTCATTTGTAAGTTACTTTGGATAAAAGCATCTGCAAAATAAGTACATGTCCATTCCAGTGATGTACCATTGTGGGTCCCTGAGCATGGCCCTTAATCCTCATTGATCTAGGGCTGCTGTATCATGACCAACCCTGTGTTCGGACCCAGCCATCAGATTGTGATACCTGTAAGTCGCTTTAAAAAAGAAAAAGTCTGCTTGATGCAGTGTAATATAGGTTTAGAGCAAAGGTTCAGCCATGATTCAGCAGAGGGAAGGCCCAGAGGGGTACCATGGTAGACACGGAAACCAAACTAAGCTCTTTTACCCTGAAACTTATTTTACAAAATACATCTACAGCTGCTCTTCCATTTTTACTAAGAGAATTACAGATGAGGGAATTTTAATTCATAAATTTATTCTAATGGATCCAGTTCAGATGAGCTTATTTGATTTGATGCTAATTTATGGACAAATATATGTGCACAACAAACTGCCTTCGTTAAAACATTGGCCTTGCTTATTAACATCTGAACTGTAGTCCTATTTAGCAGCCTGCTTGATTATACTTCAGATTTAGCAAATTATTTGTAAACACCGTCAACAATGGAACAATTAGAATTACTGGGCTGAGATAAGGCTTTGCAATTACTCCACAGTGAAAAACCAAAAAAATTAAATAAAAAAACTAAAAGAGCCAGGCAAGGCATGTTTGCATTACAGAGGCGTTATAACTGGAGAAACCCTGGACTGGCAGTGTTTGTGTTAGTCATTGTCAGGCCCGGCAATAGCTGTTCCTATTTGCGCTAGTAATTAAGTGTGATACATCTAATCAGCCGTACTGTGGAAGGCAAAGAGCCGATATGACATGCGGTTACGATATCAGTGAGTGGGAGAGTGCAGATGTCTCCGCCAATTATTTCCGTGGCCCCAGATGATTTGAGAGGAGGAAAAAAATTTAAGCACGCTCAGCAGAAGAGTCATCGAAGGACTCACACCCCCATAAGCCGGGAATGCTAACGCCTTGTTTAAAGAGCTACTTAATCAGAGCTTCCCATGTGACTTACATAATAGTGCTAATACTGTAGCCACCCTCTCTCACTCGGTCTCAGAGCAGATACGGAGCCGCGCAGCACCTGTGTGATGAATATCCAGGATAAAACAGTGCAGAACCGCAACAGCTTTATCACTGTCAGGTGATGCATGAGACACTCCGCCTGCCTGAGGGCCGCAAATTTCATTCTGGTCCTTAATTTTAATTAACAAGCTTTAACTCACTGTAAGCCCGAGTCTAATGCTGCCTTTTTGCATTCGCAGTGATTTAAAAGGCCAGAACCAAAACTGTAAATTATAATCATAACAACAATAACAATATAGTAAACTACAACTACTGGTAATAAATCACAGATCGCACAAATTCACAAACTACCTTTATTTTAAAACAATAAAAAAAATCGTATATGCTTTCGCTTAGGGCAGCATGTTGGCTTAGTGGTTAGCAGGGGATTCATGGTTCGAATCCCAATCTGGGGGGAGTTTCCATGTTCTCCGGTTTCCCCACACAGTCTAAAAACATGGATTCCAAGTACATCAAATGCTCTAAATTGCCCCTATAGCCTGTGTGTTGGTGTGTGGCTGTGTGTGTGAGTGTACCCAGTGATAGATTGGCGCCCTGGCCTGAGTGTATCTGCCCAGCGCCCCAGATGTTCTCCTCTGGATAGGCATAGGGAACCACACCGTGACCCTAGTAGTAGATTAAGCGGAAGATAATGGATGGAAGGATGCTTCCGCTTAAACCTCAACTAGGGTCACCGGTGGGTTCCTTAAACCAGGGGAGAATGTCTTGGGCGCTGGGCAGATACACTCAGGACAGGGTGTCAATTCCATTATTGGGCGCACACTAAAAGGCCAATTTACCTTGAATCCATGATTTTGGACTGTGGGAGGAAACCATACATTTACATTTGGTCATTTTGCAGACACTTTTATCCAGGTATCCCAACTTGATGGCTGGGGTCAGAACACTGGGTTGATACAGCGCACCCTGGAGCAATGAGGGTTAAGGGCTCAAGGACCCAAATTGGTAACTTCATTGGACCTGGGATTTGAACCCTTGATGTTCAGATTGACAATCCAACACCCTAACCACTCAGCTACCGCACCCTCCAAACCAAAGAAAACAGACACAGACTTTTGGGGAACATAGAAAAGCCCAGATTGGGATTCGAACCTGGATTCCCACAGCTGAGAATCAGTTTGATTCCCGGTTCTACAAAATGCTATGGTTGACGTTCCCTTGGGCGAGCCACCTTACCCAAATTGTTCCCCCAGCAACGTGGCACATTTGCTCACAATACTAATGTGTGTGTGTGTGTGTGTGTGTGTGTGTGTGTGTGTGTGTTACACTGCACGCATGGGTTAAATGTGGTGGACAAATTCCTCTGTGTGTAAGTACAGCAGGCAAAATACATTACTTTATAAATCATTTCTATTTGTGATAGCGATTCAAACCAATTTACTAATAAAAGAAAATCTGATTCATAATCTGTGAGCTTTTTTTAATTAAGGAATAATATCAGTCGAGCTGTTGCTTCACTACAAAGAAACTGAACACATGGTGGATCAAAAAACTGTACTGAAGAATCACTGCCTGAATTCTAAACTGCTTAATTCCTGTAACGACAAAGTGAAGTCTTATCAGCGTGCGGTGTGAACACAGTCAGTACAAACTAAGAGTATTAAGACGAGAGATTTTCTGTCTTTCATTTTATTTATCTCACAGTGTCCACCTCTGGCTACCCATAGTCCTGTCTGAGCTCACCAAATGTCAGACGTATTTAAAGCAGAGTGTCTCGACGACATCTCTCACCCGTCCAAGCTTAACGTTTGTATCACAGAGAAGTAATAAAAGAGAAATGAGACAAACAGATCAACACAGCAAACAGATCCTAAACCTGGGGGGATTATTCTGTGCTTTCAGTGTCAGAGCTGTGGGGCGAGGCAGTGAGGATGGAAATAAGATTCAATTAAATAAATTAAGGGGCAGCACAGTGACGTAGTGGTAGGCACATTCACCTCCCAGCACTGGTGATCAAGACCCCAATTTGAGTGGAGGATACACTTCTGTGTGGCTCTATTTTTGCACCATACTGCCATTAATGCACTTTAAATATCTAGACAATTCTATTTTTGCACTTTTGGTTAAAGCTAATGGCATTTTGTTGTGTTGTACTTGACAATAAAGTTAACATGCATCTGAGAAGTTAGTATGGTGACCGTGATCTGAGTGATTTAAAAAGTCTGTAAAACTTCATTTAGAGACAATCCTAAAGTAAAAGTACCATCAATGTTCATTTTCCTATAAAGTCCATCTGTGGCTACAATATTCCTCACCCCCAACTTAAAGCACCGAGGGGTAACTTTGGGTTCTGGTGAAGCATTTTTTTGGTTATAAGAAAGCAGAAGGTTATTCAGGTCTAAGTGCATCAGGTGCAATATCACAACTTTTCTATTAGTATCCTACAGCTGATTAGAACACCATGGATTAATTCAGCCCATCTGAGTCTTCCTATAAAAGTGAAACTTTGTGCACGTCCTCGCAGCATCGTTAGGAAGAACACACAACATTAAACAAAGGGACTGTGCCATAATTATTTTCTGATTCAATCAAAACAGTTAACACACAATAACACAGCAGCACTGAAAAGCATCCATCACCATCATACGTAGTCCTTAATCTAGGGAGGTTCTGTGGAAGGCCTGAACTTTAGAGGACAGTCAGATGGGGCCCAGTGCAGTATTTTGGTTAACAGACAGGGTCTGTGGATTTAATCAAGAGGTCAGCATATGTTTTTATTTATTTTTTCTTTAAAATTTTCTATACTATGGTCATAGTGGTGGGGTTTCCCCTGCCCATCCAGGGGGGAACGAAAAGATGGAAAGACATAGAATACATACAAAATATACACAGAAATGATAAAGGTAATTTAGACAAAAAAAAAATAAAATTAAGCAGCCAATTCCTCTTAAACTGGAGAATCCGGTGAAACCCATTTGGACACAGGGAGGACATGGAAACCCCAGCCAGATAGGGGTTCAAAACTGGATTCCCAGCACTTAAAGGCAGAGGTTTCACCTTTCCACTTTTCACCTTTCCATATGAAAATTTTACATTTACATTTAGATTTAATTATTTAGCAGACGCTTTTATACAAAGTGACTTACAAGTGTTCAAACTTGGTTGGGATCAGAACACAGGGTTACATACAGGCCCATGGTGCAATGAGGGTTAAGGGCCTTGCTCAACGACCCACAATGGTAACTTTAGTGGACCTGGGATTTGAACCCAAAACCTTCTAATTGATTGTCCAACACCCTGACCACTGAGCCACCACTCCCTCATCAATTAACAATTACGCAAATGCCGTAACCAACAAAACAGTCTCTTCCTCAGTTGTCATGATGTAGCTGCAAAACTTTTTGAAGTGTGTTACATCTTATATTTTTGCACTGAAAACAAAGCCAATCAATGTGGAGACAGGGAGAACAAGGAAAACTCCATCCGAACTGGAATTAGAAAGCTGAAGTCGGACGTGCCAAGCACTACGCCACCATGACTACCACATGGTGGCGTTAAAACATCCCAACAATACCGTTTGGTCCAAAAGTCACCTGAACATCAGTTCGTTATCACGACTGTCTCACATTGTGAAACGTAGCAAACACGCCCCCGTGTAGCATCACTCTCTACCCTGTTCCTTCATTACCCAGAAGTCAAACCTTTAAACTCTTTTAAGTGAGTTGGTTTCTCACAGCTCCTACCCTCAGAGCACTCAGAGATAATTACTACAGCGTGTCCTCTGGGTCTTAACTCGTTAATGATGATAGGTGGATGGCAGCGTTAAGCTGGGACTCTTGTTTTGGGTGGAAGATAAGCCTGCTATGCCTCTGTTATGTTTAACATGCTGAAATTAATGAGGCAAGAGAACAGGATCATCTAAAAATATCCCCACGACTACGAAAGGAAGACGGTGAAGTAGCGCGGAGTAAACTGGAAAAGGCTACGCTTGTAAAACACCTAAAACATGTGCAGTATTAAAGATGCAGGCGCACAAACATTATGTAACTAATTGTGCTGAGGGTGTTCGGTCCATACATGGAATAAACGTAGGCTGGAGCTGCCAAATGTGTACACCCACGACGCTATGAATATTACAGATGAACCTCGGGCGTTCCCATAAACGCAGCTCTACATTAAGGCCTCACATGAGCCTGGTGTTCTGCAGGCTTACAAAGCTTTAGCGTTATTACTTTTCACATTATTTACTATTAGCAGCAGGTATCTTAAGTGCAAATCTGTGAGGTGTTTTTAACATTTTAAAAGCCTAGAACAAAGAACATTATGAAATGAGAATTGCTCGCAGCGAGTGCGAGCAAGTAGAGACTTTGTCTTGCATCACCTCATCCTTAAGATAAAGTGTATTCTCTCATTTATGTGTTTCTTGACAATTCCCCCAGACTGCCTTCAATTGTAATGCTTTTAAAAAGTCTTTTGGAATTTTCGCAAACCAAAGACTAGACATTCAGAGCAGTACATCTCCTCGGCATGGAGACGCAGCCAGAAAATAAGCCTGAATCATTTATACTCCAGCTGGCAACGACTAAGAGGTGAAGTCATAAAGCGAATGAACCGGAGCTAATATAGAACTGCCGATCATTAAAGAGAATATTCCCCGGGTCTTAATTGTTTATTCTCTATAATCTTTTGTGCAGGTCTGTCAAATGAAGCCATTTAATCTCCTTTATTGTCAAAATCTATTAAGGAGATGAGTATCCTTAACTACAAAGGAATGAGAAATCTGGTGACGTAGCTGTATTACAAAAGGCCCGACCGAAAACTAGCAGTTTATTATGCGCCGTGAGTCAGAACTTTCATTTATAAGCTTGAAAATATGTTTCTCAGGACTCATCAGGTAAAGTATGAGAAAACACCACGGGCAGGTTGCCTGGTTATTGCGTCGCAGACAGACGAATACACACACCAGGGGGCAATGTAGCAACTTTAATTTCACCCACTTTATGTCTGTTGGATGGGGGGGGGGGTCTATATTCGTAAATTATTTAACTCTTGTCAAAGCACTTTATTAATGTACATTAATGTTTATAACCACACAAAGTGTTTAAAAACATTCCACAAAGCTTTCTTACACAATGCGACATAATGCATTATAAACATATGGCTTCCTGGTTTTTATAGTTTAGGTATTCAAATGCATTATAAAAGCACTCATAATGCTTTATATGCTTTATAACATGTGTCATTAGCCTTTGTCTTTGTAAATGTACATAGATGTTTGTAATTATAGTCATAAATAAGGCTTTATGACCCAAAGTGACATAATGCATTATAATCTGAACTTATTTAAACTTTTGATTCTTTGGATGTTTAAACATTCTGACAAGATGATTACACTTTACTTAAAATCTCTAAAGAGCATTTATAAGCTTTTATAAGGCATTATGTACTACTATGTATACAGGTCATTAATGACAACACTTTACTTTATGTCTGTAAAGAGAGATAATAAGCGTTTATAAACAGTTATGAGCAATTATAAAGTAATTTGTAGAAAAAAAGCACTCGTTAACACAAACTCTAATGTATATCATTAATAATGCATTATGTCACTTTGTGTTATAAAGCCTAATGGCATTTTCTTATGACACTTATGAGTGTGGTTATGTCCATCTATGGAAGGTGTATGACAAGTGTTATGAATACTTTATAAAGCTTTATAAATGTGTTAAAAATGTATTATAAATACCGGATTTAAGCAAAGTGTTGCCGGTTAACTTGAAGCGACCAGTGTTATAAAGCTTTATAACCGTTGTGTTCAGCAAATGTCCTCAGACACTTTGATCCAATGTGACTTACAAGAATCCCAAATTGTATTGGGGTCACAACACAGGGTTCAAACAGCACCCTGGAGCAATCAGGGTTAAGGGCCTTGCTCAAGGGCCACATTGGTACTTCAGTGGACCTGGGATTTAAACCCACAACCTTCTTTATAAACTTTTGGTAATAAAGCTTTACAAATGCACTTATAATGATTCATTATCTGATTCATAGAAAGTGTTACAGTAAACGATTAAAAAGTGTAGATGCTATTACATACGTTTGAGGCAGCAGCCAATTTAATCAAAGCAATCTATTAACCTTGTCATTGAATGTAAAGCAATTTAATTAGAAGGGTTGCCTCAGCTTGTTTCACTCGCAGCATACTCAAGCATACTGTTTCCAAAGTCGAGTACCATTAGAGAGAGATCAAATCCCCATGACATTTAATATAGATCTACATTCTTGCACAAGATCAAGTCATAGTTTAGCTTCTCTATGAAGAAAAAATCTATAACAATTTGAAATACTAAACCAAACTGTTCTACAATCTCAAAGAAACTTGGCAGAGCCACTCTGGTACGAAACGTCTGTGATCTCTATAAATTCCCCAGCTGTAATTTTTTTTCGGTGTAAATGTCTGCATTCCAAAAGTTTGGGATTGCAGTAATAACAACATGGTGGTAATATAATGATGGATAGATAAGCTTTAATCAAGATTCAATTTTACCCTGGGAAATTGCGCTTCACTGATGTTCGGCCATCTTTCCTATCTGTAGACAAGCATGTGCAGAGAGTTTATTAAAAACCAAGCAAACCGGGTTTCAACCAAAAGCAATGTGATTAAACTTGAAAATAAAATCACACATTCTAACTGCAAAAACTGTCCATGTAGCACAAATTGGAGCAATCCTTCTTTTCACCAGTGTCTCAAACTAATTCCACACCGAGGAAGCAATATGATTTCAGAAAGCTCCTGGTGCACAGGCTTCAATGAGTTTTACTCCCCATGCTGCCAATTACTTTTGCCTTCTAAAGCTCATTATAATTAGATTGACGCAATTTGATTTAGCAATTTTGACTTTCACTTAATTCAGTTACTCTAATTCGACAATCAGGAGACACTTGAGATGCTGTTCAATGCATAATAAAATCCAGATCAAGTGAGGACTGACAACTTATAAGAAAGAATTACAGCAATGCCTGTCTTATGCAAAAGTTCACATCTAATATTTTGCACTTTATAATTTGGAGAATTTAATTTGGCATGCCTCTCGGTGCCGGGGATCCAGGTTCAAATACTGATCTGGGTGGAGTTTTCATGTTTGAACTTGAATGTGGCCAAGTGAACAAAATAAAGTCCATTATGACTGTATGAGACAAGAATGGAAGAATTTGATTGGCTCAAATACATATTTTTAAGATCGACTAGAAATGAGATTATTGACAGTCCCCACAAAAAAATATGTCTGATAAATTGGCCAAAATTCACAAAGACACAATTAAAAATACAATTAAAAATGATAGAAGAACCTTAAATGAGGTGGACCAGTCTAGAATAGCAGGGCCAACCCGGAGGGAATATTACAGTAAGTAAGGTAGGTTTGCAATATAATATTATAAGTTTTAAACTCTTTTGTAGGAAAATTAGTCACAAGCAGTTTGTGGAAACCTTTAAAATAGATATTGTTCAAGCAGCCTAAGAATATTTAAATGAATCATGCCGTTAGTCATAAGAATTAACATGAAGAATAAAGTCTGAAGCTGCTAATGTGCTGATATCCAGCGAAAACAAAAAAGATAGAGAAGTGAAATTGACTTAATTCTCCATCTTACTTTTAACTTATTTTTTAACACATCACACTGTCACAATGCAACACAACAATGGTTCCTCTTAGTCTTATTCATAATCACTATTTTTCTCACTCTACATTTTTAAATCATGAAAGGATCCTGGAGTACTCAGAAGAAATGGAAAATGGGAAGAACATGCCAACTCAATACAAAATGTAAAGTATTAGAATCCTGGACCTTTTTATTTATCTATGCATTGTTTCTCAATTATTTTATGTTTATTACAATATAAAATATATTTTATATATTATATTGTCATATATTAACATTTAAACTGAATTGCAACACAATATTTTGTGTTTTCTGTGATTTGCTTGATCCATTGTGGACCTGGTTTAATTCCCGATCCCACCAAGTACCATGAGCACGTTTGCTTACTTCATTGGTGTGTATCTGTGTGTGTCTCACTGAATGGAAGGGTTAAATGTGGAGGAGCAAATCCACTGTGTGTAAACACCGAAGGCAAAATAGATCACTTTTGCACAAAGAAGCAAAAGGTTGCTCTAAAAATTTTCCAAATTAAAAACAGGCTTCACATTTGCGGCACACTTCAGCCGAGTGATTTTAGTTCCCAGAAACACAGATCTAAAAGTAGAAAAAAATCTAAAGAAGGTTATCTGGATGAAAAAACATGCCTTGCTTTCAGAATGTTGATGCTGAGACAGGTGGCAGAATGTAACCTAAAAATAAATGGGTTTCGATGACTTTTAGCTGTCGATCAAAATAAACTCATAATGTATTTTACTTCAGTCAGTTTTCTCAAATCATTTGTAAAACAATGACCTGGAGTCATGAGCTTGTCTGCCTGTGTTTTCATGTTTGATTTTATTCAAAGCTTAAAGGTCAGCATTTTATTCTCACTGTTATAAAAGACAATCAAATGTTTGTGAACATTAATAAAAGGACCCAAATAAAGACCGAGATCTTACTCTTTTTCTGAATAAAGCCTCTTCACTTAGAACAAAAATAAAACCTCTTATTAAATACATTTATTACATTAAATATTAATAAAGCATAATATCTTTTTCTCAGTACAACTTCTGTTTTTTAATTTGTTGATTTAATTTGCCAAATATAACTATGTATAATACAAATGTAATTGATTATAAAATTCACAGCTAAATAAAATCGCAGAACATAATGACCATTTACATTTTTATGTGTAAATGGGATCATGTGAACATAACATATAAATAATTAATTTAAAAAAAATAAAAAAATAAAACTGGTTAAAAAAAAATAAATCACTACTTTTAGCCTTAATATATATTTTATTTATATATATTTTATTGTAATTAATTGTTTTTTATGAAAGTATTTGGTATAAATACTATTCCCATACTTAAGCTGAAGAATCAGAGAGCTTTGGTCAGAGTAACGCAGGAGAGAGGAGGGTAAAATGTAATGATAGGAAAGTTAACATGACAGTGATGGCATACATTGAAGACGACGGTGACAAATCGGTAGGACAGAGTTTCCTGACCTAATGATACCAAATATACCACATAAATAGGATGATTTATTGAGATGGGCCTCATAAATCACGACTAGGCTGAGAATAAATTTACATTAGCCGGATAAGCCGATAGTCCTATGTAATGTAATATCCAGATAAAAGGGTGAGACGGTTCTTCAGTGATACAAAGATATACATATAAACTCCTGTATAAAGGCTCTTTGGAAACAAGGAAGGCGTTTTT
>JAOUQT010037718.1:0-11216 GCA_025769995.1 Xyliphius kryptos
ATGCACTTCTGGAAGAATGCTCCAAAATTCCCATAAACACACTCCTAAACTTTGTGGACAGCCTTCCCAGAAGAGTTGAAGCTGTTCTAGCTGCAGAGGGTGGACCGATGTCATAGTGACCCCTATGGATTAGGAATGGGAGGTCACTTAAGATCATTTGTGAGTCAAGGGAGGTGAGCGAATACTTTTGGCAGTATAGTGTATATCAACCTATATATACCAATACAGCTTAGAACGAGCAGAATCCACATTAAGGCATTTTTATTTGTAATATTTAATAATGCATTAAAAATATGACTTTATATAATAATACATTTTAATACTTGTTCATTTTTCAGTCCATGACCAAGGAGAGTCAGGAGAACATGTATTCTGAGAATTCGATCCCATCGGTCCAGAGCGGTGGTCCACCTCAGCTTCAAGAACAGGAGACCAATCTGGACGATTCTATTGATGACCAACAACAGGCATGACTATAATCAGGATTATTCTATATAGTGCTGGCTTGTTTTAAACATTATTGCGGTCAGTAGTTTCAGCACCAGAGGGTCCAATCTGTGAAAATTACAGAAAAAAACAAACTTCAATTTTTTTACTTACCGTAACTGATATTCTGTATCAGTATAAATATATATAACAGTGTATAAATATATACACTGATTTTAATATCCTTATATAGATTCTCCAGCATTATTAAAACTCATGTCCTTCTGTACACAGGACATGGACCTCGATGAGGGACAGGACACTGTAGATGAGGAGATCTTCGAGGCGGAGGAGAAGAAAACCGGCAGCACTCGTTCGAGAACACATTCGAGGTCCCGCTCCCGGTCTCCCAAAAGAAGGCGGTCAAGATCTCGCTCAGGATCGCGGAAGCGTAAACATCGGAAGCGCTCGCGATCACGCTCCAGAGACCGGAAGAGAAAATCCTCGCGTTCCTACTCGAGTGAACGCAGAGCGCGGGAGCGAGAGAAGGAACGACAGAAGAAAGGCCTTCCTCCCATTCGCTCCAAGGTTCTCAGTGGTAAGATCCGACTCGGCGCTTAATACTAATGGAGCAGTGTGTTGGATTTAGTGGCCTCTAGTGGTACTTTTGCAGATTGCAGCAGTCGTCTCCGGTCCATCTGTTTCTTTACATTCGTAGTTAGTGGTCTTTAGTGTAGAACGCACTGCACCACCACACAGCAGGGATTATTTGGGTGGTGGATGATTCTTAGCACTGCAGGGAAACTGTGCTAACACGTCGTTTTCTCTCCCTTTAGTTTGTAGCACGACACTGTGGGTGGGCCAAGTGGACAAGAAGGCCACGCAGCAAGATCTCACCAACCTGTTTGAGGAGTTTGGTCAGATCGAATCCATCAATGTACGTCTCAGATTTATTTCCTCCTCCGTTGTTTTTGGTTCTTCATTCATTTTGTGTAAAATCACAAGCGAGTACTATGGACAAAAGTGTTGGGACAAAATTATTTTTTTTAAAAATTGGTCCCATTGTTAGACAGACATTGAGTATAATTAGCAATCGCCATTAAACATATCTTGACCGAATGCCCCAAATACCACAAGGTACATGTACCCAATACACTGAAAGAAATCCTGAATCAAGTCAAACCAGATTTATTAATTTTTTTAATTTGTGAGGATTATCAATCTGAAAACGAAAATATAAAACTATGAATCGCCATTTCCCGCCGTGAATGTTATAAATAGGGCAGCATGGTGTTATATAAACAAAATAACACAATTACATGTGGGATCATTTTGGGGAAGGCCCTTTTTGTGCCCTACGTCCATAAAGGCATGATGTGGAAGAACTTGACTGTTCCACACAAAGTTCATCATGTAACTTTATTCAAAATCAAAACATAAAAAAAACTATAATGAAGATTGTTAGGCAGGCCCTCAGACCCAACATCAGTGTCTGACCTCATCAGTACGGATTATATTCAATAGGCTCAAATTTCAAAAGATCTGCAGTAGGTGTCCCAATACTTTTGTCCATATAGTTGTACCTACATAGTGTAAGCTACATAAACAGTGTGGTGTGTGTGGTGTTACTTGCTCATTCCTCATGTTGTGTGTGTGTGTGTGTGTAGATGATCCCTCCACGAGGTTGTGCCTACATCTGCATGGTGCACAGACAGGATGCCTTTCGAGCTCGACAGAAACTAAGCACCGGCTCTTTTAAGATCGGATCCAAAGTCATTAAGGTTTGTACTGATGACCTTGTGTTATTTTTAAGACCCATTTCTTCAGGTCGGTGCTCAGGGTCTGCTATATACAGCACTCTTCACATTCCGTTTCCCAAAGTGATTTGCTCCTGATGGGGGCAGTCGTAGGCTTGTGGTTAAAGAACCAGCCTTACGCCCTGAAGGTCCTCAGGTTTGATTCTCGGTCCCACCAAGTACTACCTTAGGCAAAAGGCACCTGACCCCAACTGCTCTCCAGGCGCCGTATACAAGGCGGAACACCGCTCCACACATGGGCTCACTTCACTGATGTGTGTCACTGATTGGAGGTATTGTGGACAAAATAGATCCCAAGCACTTGCTACAAAAATCACCCCCATGACCAAAATATAAATTCTATCATGCGGGCACTAGAGGGAGCTAAAGTCTTTTCAAATTTTATTTTTTCTTTATGTAAGTGATTTTATGGACATTATTTTACTAACCTTGCTGGTATAAATATTTCCACAGTGATGCAATCCTTTTTATTTTGAATGTTCCATTCTGTAAATGTTTAATTATATAGAAATATGTATAGATAGGGATTGAGGTTCATTAGTTTGATTTATTTTGCCTTAATAACAAATTGATTTTAAAATTTCCTAATACTACATATTGAATATATTGATAATTATATTCATTCTAAGTGTAAATCACCAGAGTAACACTTTGAATCAAATGCTCAAAGAAAAGGGTTTAGTTTCTTTAACTGTTCAAAACAACTGCATAATTAAACGGTTGATGCCAAGATCAGACCGAGTGCCTGATCCCACTCTGCTGTATGTCTGCAGATCGCCTGGGCTCTGAACAAAGGTGTGAAACAAGAGTACAAGCAGTTTTGGGATGTGGATCTGGGAGTGACGTATATTCCCTGGGAGAAGGTGAAGGTGGATGACCTGGATGGTTTCGCCGAAGGTGGAATCATTGACCAGGAATCGGTCAACAGTGGTGAGATGTTTTATGTTTAGACCACAGAGTATCAAACCTCAGTGTTGGGATAGATTTCATATCAGGAGACCGACGCCTCACAGGCGAAACACCCAGTGTCCGCATCGACGGTCAAGAGGCGACTTCAGGATGCTGGACTTCATGGCAGAATTGCCAAGAAAAGGCCATACCTCACACTGGCTAATGAAAAGGGGTCAAAATAAAGAAGACATTGGACACTAGAAGTGTTGTGGGACAGATGAGTCCAAGTTTGTGGTCTTTGGATCAAATAGAAGAACATGCTTGAGGCGCAGGACCAATGCTTAAGGCCATCCGTCAAGCATGGTGGGGGCAGCGTGATGTCTGGGTTGCCGTAGAGGAGGGAAAATAGGAGATTTATAGAGTGGAAGGGATTTTTAAGAAAGGCTACCATAAGATTTTGCTCCGTCATGCCATAATCTGTGGACAGCGCATCCTGTGTGACTGGTCAATCACTGATTGTGGAAACACGAGCATGGAAATGTACGAGTTTTAATCGTTTAATACTTGTACTCGTTAAAAAATGCTGTATCCGTACAGAATACTTGTATAAAACGAGTATCCGGCTCATCCCTACGATTTACAAACCTATTTCAGATGATTGGTGTGACAGAGTTTTCTTATTTCTCATTACTGTTTGTCTTTAAAAGAATGGGAGTCGCAAAAAAGTACCGAACCCGCGAAGGAGGTCCAGGTTCAGCCTGTGACCGCTGAGAACAACGCCGTCAGCACGGCACAGACGGAAACCTACACCCAGCCCGTAGCCATGATGCCAGTGCAGGTACTTTATTGTATATTTGAAACACAGCCCACTTTTGTTCCAAAGCGGACCACGGTGTGAGCATCAATACGTTGGTACTTTTCTTTTGATTAAGATTCCAGTGGCCCAGACCGTGCCCACCGTCAGCCTGGTGCCACCCACGTTTCCTGTCACCATGACGATGCCTCCCCCCGGATTCGGACCTCCGCCTCCTTTTCTACGAGCTGGATTCAATGCTTCTCAGCCTCCTCCAGGTGCAAATGGGTTTTGTTTGGCTATACGACACGAGGCCAACTCGTACAAGTGGTCAGTTAACTGGTCAGTCTGTGTTTTTTATGATCAGGTTTTATCACCGCGTCAGGAGTCGCCCAGGCGGCCGTCGGAACCGGACTTGCCGCAGCTCAGACGTGTAAGTGTTTTTTGGTATATTATCATATTTATGGTGTCATGAGGTCAAAAGTCATTTTACTATCTGTTAATAAGATCAAAGGCGTTATAGTTTATTCTCTGTTCCATCAGCGTTGGTGCAGACTTCACTGGCAAATGCTCAGGACGGCACCAAGGACTCTACATTCGGAGGAATGATTCCTCATTCCAGCAGTATTCCAGCCAGCTTCATGTCCTCAGGGATGCAGGGGCCTTCGGTCTTTAACCCAGTTGGGCCACAAGCCCAGCAGGTCGGCACGGATAAGGTTCCATCGGCAGAGGAACGGTCCAATGAAATAACACTACAAGGTAACACTTCGCTCCAGCTATATGTTCCAAAAAATACGGTTTTCAAAAATACGGTCATATACATGTGAACGTTTTAGAAAAAACGTTTTCTCCACATGAACCCGCACAAACACGCCGTTGAGTGTCGTAAACGCTCCAAGCGCATTGGATGTCAGTGTAACAAAGCTAACATCTGTCAGCCAATCAGAATCCCTCAAAACAAACATGATTTCCGGTTGTTGCTTCCGTAGGGTTTGGAACATGGTGCCAGGAGGTAAAACACCCAACATCCAACCTCCAAGTTCTCCTCCTCCCGTGTCCCTCAATGCGCCGTAACCATTGGGTTTCTAAAAATAAACGAGCAAAAAGTGTCTGAATGAATGTAAGGAGCAGCACATCTCTGGTGACCGCAGAATCAGTAACAGTCGCATGTGTGACGTCATGGTCGCATTATTTGTCGCAAACGGTGACGTTTAAGATCGTAAAACAGTGTACGCACGCATACACAAACAGGAATTTTGGATCGAAGCCCCAAACGCATATAAATGTATTTGTTTTTTCAGATACCCGACTAAATTTGGACAAAGTCTAAATCTGATTGGCCGTTTGTCCAGCCGGGATGTTGTTAATAAATAACACACACCTCGAAATGTTTCAGTCACTGCACTAAACCTGTTGCAGCTGTTCTTTATAAACTGCATTCTGCAGTTTAAACACTAGATGGCAGTTTTTGATTTTTAGAGAAACCAGAATCCTATTACTCAGCATTCACTTTAAAAAACAGACTAAATTACTTTGCGAATGACAAATAAGGAACGAGAGGGCGTGGCATTATCGATTATTATGAATAAATCACAAGAAATAGTTGTGAGGCCCTACTTGAGGCCCATGCCCTGTCCCAGTATAACGTTGCCGTTCCTATATCTGCCTCATCACCGTAAATTCCAGCAGTATTCATGTTGTGTGTATCCCATGGTTGGGATTTATATATAAATATAGTTATACACAACATCGAGTGCTTTATTGTGTTTATAAAACGGTTACAAACGTACAATTATTTAAAAAAAAAAAAAAAACACTGTCTGATTCATAAATGTGTTAAATAAAAGCAAAATCTGTAATAATCTGGTCTTTCGTGACATAATCTAGTCCGTTTTTTCAAAAGTGGACTCTGATCGCTGAGTTATAGGATTCCGGTGTCTCAAAGAATCAAAAACTGCCATCTAGTGGCCAAATTACAAAACGCGGTTTATAAAAAGCATTGGGAAAATAATGTGTTGTGTATCACGCGTTGATACGAATGTGAAGCGCTCAGAGGTGTGTAATTGTCAATGATGTCACGGCTGGAACAACGGCTCAGCCAATCAGATTTAAGGAGCAGAACTATCCGTTTTTTTATAATATAAATAAAAATCTATTGTTGTTTTGTTGTAGTGTGTTTGTAACCATTTTCTAAAAGTAAGGCAGTTGACAACAACGGGACTAACAACACTGTGATTTATTCACAATTAAGCCCCTCCTTCTCGCACCTTATTGCTATAGAGTGCTGCTTTCATCTTAAAATGTTCTCCTCGATCCTCATGAAGTTCTGTCTTTGTGTGTTGTTTTTTCAGGGATGCAGAATGCAGTCCGCAGTGGGATGGGTTTACTGGGCATGCACCCGTCCGCCTCACTTCCCCACCCCCTGTCAGGTCAGAGGATGCCCGGTCTGCTCCCCCTTGACCTGCGGCCCAACCTGCTTCATGGCACGGGGGCTCGTTTCCCCCTGCTGATGCAGCAAGGCCTTCTGGACGCAACGCTCCGTGCCCGCGGACCTGCCCCGTTTCCTCAGATGGAGCATTTTAACCGGACGGAGGGCGCCTTTGCGAGGACTCCGAACGCGTCATCCGCTGCTGCAGAGAACGCCGATAAAGCGAACAATAACACGCTGGCCGGTTCAGAACCCGGCGGGCAGCAGGAGAAGGATCAGGATTATCGCTTCCCGCCACCGGAGAAGCAAAGTACAGGACTGCTCAGGACCCCGCCCCCGGAGATGCGCACCGAACCGGGATCTGTTAGAGCGCCGCTGCTGGATAAGCCCCCACGACTAGGCATGCAGGGGGAGACGGCGGGAAGACGGGAACCTCTGCTGGGCTCCTTCAGGACTGAGACGCGCTGGGGCGCCCCGCGAGGCGATTTGGATGAGCGAGACATGAGGGGGATGTCCGCAGGGCCTCCGAAAGCGTTCCAGGAAGAACGTCAGAATTCCAGTTTCCAGAACCGTTTTGAAATTCGCGGATCCAATCAAGGTTGGAGCCGCAGCAGCGCGCCTTCGTTTAATTCCAACCTTCACCAGGAATTCGACGACCATCGGCGGCCGTGGGAGAGACAGAAGGACCGGGACGACAGGGACTTTCAGAGGGACTTGAACGAAAACCGGCACAGCCGCGACCGGGACCGTGGACGCGAGTGGAACCGGGACAAAGACAAAGAGAAAGAGCGCGAGCGGCCCGGCGGCTGGATGCCTCTCAAACCCCAATCTCAACCTCTTCTACCGCTACCCAAACCGTCCCAGCCGCTCCTCCCGCTACCCACCCCCTTTAAGAACTTCCCCCAGGTCCAGTCCGAATCGCAACCCAGACCGCAGCACGAACCTCAACCGGAGTCCCAACGACCCGAGTCTCAGCAGCCCGCGAAGCCCACAGATCCCGACGTAAAGCCCCCGTCCCACTCCCCCAGCCTCCCCAAAGCAAGCACGGACCATCAAGAGCAAACGAGAGCCCTCAACAACCACGGAATGGACTTTAACCCCGAAACGAACCTCATCTCCCCTAAAACTGAGCCCTCCAACGAGCGCGGCGCCTTCTCCCCCATCCCCGCGCCGGAGCCCCTGAAAGAATCGCTATCACTGGAAAAGGACACGCCCTCCTTTCCGGTTTCAGGCGGTGGAGAGAGTGGGCCGAAGGCGGAGCCTGTGACTGATCCTGAACTTGTGAAAACGGACACTGAGGAAGCGTAATCGTCTCTCAGTAGGTAAACAGATTTTGTATAGTTGTCATCAATGTAATTATTTCAACGGCTCCCGCGGGATCCGCTCCGTTGGTCCTAACGTTCCGACGAGCGCTTCCCGTTGATGCTGATGTGACATCATAGCTGGTACATGAGAACGGAGATTCCGTAGGTGATCTCTCACGCTTTTCTTTAAACTCCACTCCAGCGCGCTCGTTTCCGTTTTTAATGCATCCCCACTGTTTTAAATCTCGAGGAAAAAAAAAAACCCCGCGGAAAAATTGCTTGCCAAATTACTGTGGAGCCTCATTGTACTTTCGGGAGGGAGCGGGCTTTGACCTTCCTATGGAAGAGTTTTAATAATCCTGGCTTTTTATAACGAAACGAATGCGGGATACTTGAAACGGGCGACCGAGGCCTCGTCTGTCCTTTTCTTTTCAAAAGCGGCGTTTTAAACATGAATGAAATTGTGGTGTGCTTTTATGCTCTTTGTTTTTTTTTTTGTCTTTTAAGCGAAATATCCGTACAAAAATATCCAATACAGTGATGAACAGTAATGCTATTCAGTTGCTTTGAAAACAAAACAATTAAAACATGATGTACTCTCCCCATCCCACATGTCTGAAATTTCTTCTTCGCCCGGTCATCCATCCATCCTCGTTAGCCTCGTAGTGTCCTCAGCGATTGGTCCATGCGGGAGGTTTGTGCGCAGGATACGCATCATGTACATACAGGGATAAGTCAGTCGGACATGGTAACCCTTTGCTGTTGGATGTTTGTACATAAAGCACATAATCTATGAAGAAATACGACCTTTAGGGCGCCACCTAGTGTTGTAAGTGCAATTTGCAGTCAACACTAGTCTATTTTACATACTGTAGCTTTAAATATCTTTTAGCCAAATGACGCAGTCGAGTATTTTTACCTGTGAGACAAGTGGGCGGCGGCTTGCGGGCCAAATGCGGCCCGTTAGGCTTTTTCATCCGGCCCGCCGAACTTCTAATCTTTATGATCGCAATATATCGGTTCCTTTTCCCTGCCATGTCTGTGTTTCCCCACTAGATGGCACGCTCCACCGGTGAGGTGTTTTATGCGTGGACTAAAGAAATGAAAAGTGGACAATAAGTCAAATTTTAGAACACATTGTGACCCGCGAGTCAAAAAAGTTTGTCCACTGATGAAACTAAAAACACCAGTTACACTGTAAAGAATATCGCAGGTTAGGACACACCTCCTTTTCGCTCAGTTCCACTAACTGTAAAGAAATACGACGTTTAGGGCGCCACCTTGTGTTGTAAGTGCAATTTGCAGTCAACACTAGTCTGTTTTAAATACTGTTGCTTTAAATATCTTTAAGCCAAATGACACGGTCGAGTATTTTTTACCTGTGAGGTGTTTTATGCGCAGACGAAAGAAATGAAAAGTGGACGATAAGTCAAATTTTAGAACCCGTTGTGACTCGCGAGTCACAAAGTTTGTCAACACATGAAACTAAAAACATCGGTTACACTGTAAGGAATATCGCAAATTAGGACACGCCTCTTTTTCGCTCAGTTCCACTCACTGTAAAGAAATACGACATTTAGGGCGCCACCTTGTGCTGTAAATGAAATTTGCGCTCAACATTCTTTGTCTGTTTTACATATCGTAGCTTTAAATACCTTTAAGTCGAATGAAGCGGTTGAGTATTTTTACCTGGGAGAAGGTGGGCCGGGCCTCGCGGGCCAAATGCTGCCCATTAGGCTTTAGGATCAAAATATACCTGTTCCTTTTCCCTGCTATGTCTGTGTTTCCCCACTAGATGGCAGGCTTTATTGTTGAGAAATGAAAAGTGGACAAAGTCAAATTTTAGATCCCGTTGTGACCCGCGAGTCAAAAAGTTTGTCCACTTATAAAGCTGTAAGGAATATCACTGGCTAAAAAACCCCACTTGCAGGTTAGGACACGCCTCCTTTTCGCTCAGTTCCACTTTGGACTTTGTAGTTCTAGTTACCGTCTGTTTATGGACTACAGTACATACGGCATACTCTGATTTAATGCTCAGGACCCCAGCAGTACCACCTCAGAGCGGGTTTTATTTGGTCAGTACTTTATTCCTATCCCAGCAGTGTCACAAAAATGAAACTATACATTATGTGCATACAGGGATAAGTGAGCTGGACATGGTAACCTGTTGTTGTTGGATGTTTGTACATAAAGCACATAATCTATGAAGATCTGACATTTAGAGCGCCACCTTGTGATGTAAGCACGATATGTTGTTTTCCGAAGTTTTTCATTAACTGCGTGCTGTAATTTGGCCACTAGATGGCAGTATTTGATAAGGAAACCAGAAAGCCAGTTTCTTAGCGATTTTCCTTTGTCAATGCATTTATAAATCAAACCTTGTTTTTTTATTATAGCGTGTTGGTGACCGTTTTATAAAAGCGATACGACACACGAGGTTTTGCATTATTGTGAATAAACCACGGAAAAGAGGTGTAACTGTACTACGTTTGCGTGTCGTGCCTAAAAACACCTTGTTCCCGTGGTTTATTTATATATAATAATAATAATGCCCCGCCCTCTCGTTCCTTATTCCTTTCAGATGGACTTTGTAGTTCTGTAATTACATTCTGTAGCCCATCTGTGTGTCTACGTACTTGTTAGTTACCTTAAATCTGGGCTTTGATGATCAGGACCATGGACAGAGCAGGTATTAGCACTTAGAGGAGTTCGAGTCAGAGACAGACAGTCGACTGTAGAACACTGAAACCAACCCACATAATAAAACTTGTTGTCTTGCTAATAATCCGCGGTTCCGGGTCATGTCTCATTACTGCACGAGGAAGTGTCCCAAATGGAATTTAAACGTGACGTATAAATGAGGTGAAATTCCCAGAGTTATTTGTGTTTTGCTCCCGGGTCCCAAAATCTTACAAATTGCATTTAATAAACAACAATCTGTTTTTTGTTGACATTCCCACTCAGTTTATAAGCTGTAAGAGCCGCTAAGGGAGCGTGTATGAAATGCTGTCGCTGCAAAATAACAAAACAAAGCCTGATCTAAAGATCCTGTTCAGAGTAAAAACTTCAGTCCAACTAAAAAAAAAAAACAGATCCGAAGTGAAAATAATAACTGAACTTGAAAAATGTGTTGAAATTTTTACGTTTTTGTGCACTGACTGCACTTTACAGACGGTCTCTTTTGCTCATAACCGTCTCCTGCTGCGATTTTGGCTCTATTGCTCGTTTCACCCAAATACACAGATGGTTTTGATGAATATAATAATTCTACACTGCTCAAAAAACTACAGGGACACTAAAATACCACGTCCTGGATCTGAATGCATCAAATATTTCAGTTGAAAATCTTTATTTAGGAGATAAAACATCAAAATGTAAATGATGATCTCATGGAGGTCTGGGTTTGGAATCAAAATCAAACTCCAGGCTGATCCAACTTTAGTGGAAATTCCTCAAGACAAGTTCAAATGAGGCTCAGTGGTGTGTGTGTCCTCCACGTGCCTGTATGACCTCCCTACAACACCTGGACATGCTCCTGATGAGGCGGCGGATGTTCT
>JAOUQT010037729.1:0-11216 GCA_025769995.1 Xyliphius kryptos
TGTGTGTGTGTGTGTGTGTGTGTGTGTGTGTGTGTGTGTGTGTGTGTGTGTGTGTGTGTGTGTGTGTGTGTTCTGTTTATTTTTCTGGCTGACCAGCATGTCCATAGTGAATTTGATGTATTCTTGTTACGTTTGCACCCTTAAAACTGTGCTCATGTAAGCCAAAGGTATTATAGTGAAAACATTTTGTGACCTTGTGTTACACCTTTATTGATCGATTGAACCTTCAAGTTTTATCAAACTGGGGCATGTGACTCGTTATACTGTTAAGGTCAAATTTACACTGAATTGCCAGCAACTTGTACCTGATTGAATCTTATCCATTTTCCAGTCATTGGAGAATTACAGTATTAATTAAATGCGCCATCTATGTGAACGGTAACATCAAAAGGTCAAATATATGTAGCAATGCCTTCTAATTATTGGCTTTAACTGTGTAAAGACACATAGATTGCCCCTTTAGACAATGGCTAGTAACTCAGAGGTTGTATTAAGTATAGATAACTGTCCGTATTGATGTCACGTTGCAGTCCTCATACTTTTGGCCGTGCAGTGTTTATTTTTTATGCAGGATTATGCTGACCTTAAGCCTTCAAACTACTGTAGAAAACCTGTTTGAGGCCTGCAGACATAATATCAGGAAATAATCTTGAAGATTTCTTTTTTTTTTTTTCATGGGAAGCACAAACCCTGGTGGTTAAGGGGTCCACCAGGGTGAAGGAACACAAAGAAGAACCTGGCTTCTTCATGTATATTTATTAAGCCCTGGTAAATTCCCTTACCTTTCTGTGAAACTAAGCTGCATGACGTGATGATTGGATGTATTCAAGAATATTTAGTTTGTTTTGTTTTAAAGTCTGAACAGGGTCAAAGGAAACTTCACCATATCTAACACACCACTATCTAATTTCCATCCATCCATTATCTTCCGCTTCTTCCTCTACTAGGGTTGCGATGGGGTTCCCCATGCCCATCAAGGGGAGAACATCTCGGGCGCTGGGCAGATACAACCAGGACAGGGCGCCTATCCATTGCTGGGCACACACCCACTCACACATCCACACACTATACAGGATAATTTAAAGCATTCAATTTACCTGGAATCCATGTTTTTGGACTGTGGGAGAAAACCGGAAAAGTCGGAGAAAACCCACGCGGACACGGGGAGGACATGAAAACGGGAATCCCCAGCGCTGGGAGGCAAACATGCCACCTATCTAATTTCTTCTATTCAAAATCAACCATAAAGGGAAGTGGCAATAGTTAGTGTATGTTCAAAAAATCCACAATGAGGCAAGGTCTTTACGTACGCCCCACTTTGTCCCCTGTTTTTGGTGAGTTGTTAAATACATCTGTTTAAAAAGATTTGAAAAATTGTATAAACTCACTGGGACAACAGTGACATCCGGTCACAAATCTGTTAACACAAACATAAAAACAAATTTGCTTCACATTGAACCTGTTATTACAGAACTTCGCAACTTGTGTCCTCAGGTCATGTTCATGTTTCAAGCGTTAACGATGTCCAATTTAAATGGAGACTTTGGTATTCGGAGTTTTTCTTTTAATTAGGAACACAAGCGAACAAAATCGATTGAACTAGACATACAAAACAAAACATTAACAATTTTATGGCTTCACAGTGTGATCTTAAGGGATGCAGGATAATGGCCAGAAAAACTGCTGGTGTACCTGACAGCATCGAAAGAATGTTAACATACAGACCTGGGCGTGAGATAGTCGACTTGCACACAATGTTAGCTGTTTGTCTGACGGAAAACATTAAGAGCAAAAATAATGACTAGAACCATGACACTTATATTAGATCATATTTGCAGACACTTCTATCCTTTGCGACTTCCAACGATCTTAAACTTTACAGTTAGGGTCAAAGATTAGGTGATGCAGCACAACTGGACCAATAAGGGTAAATAACTTTGCTTAAGGACAAGTGCAGCTTTAGATGGACTTTTGGGTTTGGACTTCAAACCTTTGGATTGACACTCCAACCACTGATCAGCCATTCTGATCCTGTTAGTGTATAAAACAAACAGCACCATAGACTTATATTCATTCTATAGCTGTTATTGCTTTTGAATCTTAAACTGGGTTGATTTGTATTCTTTTAATCCCTGCTGTTAATCAGAACCCCAAAAGACACTATGACTTTTATACAAAGAAAAAAATCAGTGACTCTGATTCCGCTTCTTCCAAAATGAGTATTTAAATATTCTGATACTATTTTGCTTAAAAGATGGATGTTGATGTTGCAAAAACGTAAAAATAAGTATCCATCCATCCATCCATCCATCCATTCCTCTACTAGGGTCGCGGTGGGGTTGCCCATGCCCATCCAGAGGAGAACGTCTCGGGCTCTGGGCAGATACACCCAAGACAGGGCGCCAATCCATCGCTGGGCTCACTCACTCGAACGTGGTAACCACTAAGCCACCATGCCATTATAATGTAAGTGACTATTTAACACAAATATAGAAATCAATCAACCACTATATTCAGAGTTGAGTTATAAGAATGATTCTTACACTTTAAAATGACACATGATAACATGTATTTGGGCTACTACCAGATAACATCTAGATGTGGGAGATGTTGCACTGCTGGCCCACCAACAAAGATGTGAGCCCACGTGTCCCAAAACATCTGGTCCACCTTTGGCACCTATGTATATAAGAGTCATAAGTGACCAACATCCATCCATCCATCCATCCATTATATTCCACATAATCCTCTATTAGGGTCGTAACGAGGTTTCCCATGCCCATTCAGAGGAGAATGTCATGGGTGCTGGGCAGACACACCCAGGACAGGGTGCCAATCCATTGCTGGGCACACAATCACTCACATATCCACACACACTATACAGGGCAATTTAGAGCATTCAGTTTACCTGGAATCCATGTTTTTGGACTGTGGGACGAAACCGGAGAACCCGGAGAAAACCCACGCAGACACAGGGAGGACATGGAAACTCTAATCTGGTTAAGATTTGGAAATGACACCTACATTCCGATGTTTCACCTACATTCAGTTTCTGATGCATGGCTGTAATCTGATGCAAATGCAACCGGTTTGCCTCCAAATCTATTCAGCAAGTGGGCCAGATTAAAACTGGGAACATGGGTCTGGGCCAGAATAATTTTTCTATCTGTGAATTGTCTCCTGCCATTCAGAAAACGATTACAATTCAATTCCAGGATGCTAAAATTTTAATTAGATTGACTATCAGACTCACTCAGCAGGACGAACTACAACAACTCAGCTTATTTGAAAGCTTGTGTCAATTTATTAAACAGGATTTAACCAAAATGGGTGACAAATTGATCAAATATACCCAAATCATACCACAGAGAGGCTTTTTATTAGAAAACCATGATTCAGTTAAAAGAACACCACGTCACAAACTCTGCCACATGCTAAAGCCCAGTTGTCAAGGTTAGCTCATAAGGTGGTGAGAGAGTACCATTGATTTCCTCTCTCTACCAGCGGTCACTGTGAACTAATTGTACTTAAGTTGTGCATACGAATAACTTTACGTTTTAAAAAATGCAACTAGATATGAAGTGCTATATTTTGATACAAACTGCATGCCTTTTCCCAGTTTTTTAAACTAATGCTAGTTTGGTTGTTTTCACGTGTCCGTATTAGAAGAGGGTTTTTTATTTATTAAAAAAAAAAAAAAGATGTAGCTGCTGTCAGTTTTTCATCCTTTAGTGAAAAAACTGCGCCGGTTTTAAGCATGGCACATGGTGATTCAGTACACGAGGACTCACCTACTCTACCTAGACCAGCAGCACCTGTGTGGAACCGTCATCTAGCGATCTCTGTAGCTTCTTCTGGACTGTATTTTTCCCAGCAACCTTTTTAGCACACGTCGAGCTTTTGGAGTTTTGTAGCGGTGATATTCATGAGGCCTCCTTCGTTTTTTCCGTGTACACTTCTTGTGAGTGAGAGAAAAAAAAAGGGATTATCAGATGTGCCCCCAAACATGTACACAATGTAACAGACTTTGCACAGAAAGCAAGTTTAATACGGTGTGAAGTTTAGTTTCGTCTGAAGTGTCCCTTTAGAGAGGGCCCGTGTTTGCTCATTAGCACGCCTGACGTCTCCCCGCTGTTGCCTTATACTCGGATAGCTGTGTGCAGTGACGATCCAGACCGAACCTTTAAATATACTGTACATACCTGTACAAAGCGTGTCTCCTGAACACAGTCGATGCTTCTCTATGTACTGCACATGCTGCTGTATCATTTTATTTGGCAGATGCTATTCTGTGAATGTCGTTCCCTCTTATTGATGTTTCCCTGAAAGCCAAACCTGACTGTTCAATAAAGCTGTGTGTGAATGAAAAGAGTGACTCAGGTTTTACTCTTCAATACGCTCTGCTCTGCACAAATCAGAATAGATGACCAAATGGGATTTCAGTGAATTTTACTGTGGCATGATTGATGGCACCAGGACACTTGATAAATGATTGCCGAATGTCAATTCTACCTTGAATAACGACTGTGATTACAGCATTGGACTGCATAAGAGAGACAAATACAGCCTTGTCTTGTGACCAAGGGGGACTACCAGACCATCGTTGAATCTTCAAGGCTATTGCAATACGGTTTTGTCAAAGGATGGAATAATGAGGTAAGATTTGCCTTTATTAGTGTCACAATGGGGTAAAAATTCCATACATTGAAAAAATTGTTGGGTGATAAATGGAGCACCATGTGGAAACCTTTTGGAGCACCAACACAGATAATAAAAACACATTGACATTGACAAGCCATGGAAGCGAGTACAACCAGCCATTATTCCAACCCTCACAGACCCGTTTTACTGGAGCTTGAGGGGGGGGGGGGGGGTGTCAAGCCGGGGGGGTGTTTTGATTGGGTGAGGAAGGAAGGGGGCCGAATACTCCGTGTTCTCAGTTATCAAAAGCAATAACATGGTGGTTGTGTTGAGAGGCACAATCCAGCATTGGCCTTAGGAAAAACAAGGTATATAACCTGGATTTCATAGCAATGATTCGTCTTCAGAGGGCGGTTTCGCTCAGCAACTCCTGAGTGTCCATCGTATATTCAGCTGCAAACGTTCCGTCAGGGGAGGTGGATTCCCCTAAACCACGGCTTCTCATTGTCAATAATAGTATATAGCACCTTTCAAGATACCCAAGGATGCGTTACATATGGATACATAAAGAAAACAGAAACAAAAGCATGACAAAATAAGAAAAATACAGAAAGAAGAGAAGAAAACCGATACACAAATCAGAGACAGACAAGGTTGTTGGAATTGGGTTAAAAATTGGGTCTCACTGTATGAGCGACAAACCGTAGTGCTTAACCTGAATCTGGGTGCAACTAGGAGACCATTGTCAGAGGATCGTAACCTACGTGTGTGTTCGTAGGTAAAGATGTGGGAGGTGGCCAGATATAAGAAAGCCAAGCCAGTGAGGGCTTTGCATGTGAGTATTTGGAACTGGATTCACAGGTTTATGAGGAGCCAGTGGAGACGTTCTAATACAGGTGTGATGTGCTCGCACTTTCTGGACAGGGTCCGGAGGGGACGAAGAGATTAAGAGGGAAGCCCATAGAGGAGCGGATTGCACTAGTTCAGTTTTGATGTCACAAGAGCATGAACCAGGCAGTTTGAGGGTCAGGGATGGACGAAGGCACGAGATATTGCGGAGTTGGAAGAAGGAAGACTTAACGAGTGAGCAGATATGCGGATCAAACAGAACTCCAAGATTACGTGCTATGGACGACGTATTGACCGGGGTATCAATAGCATTGAGAGACCTTTATTTAATTCCCTATTTTCTTTTTCCCAAAGAGCCGGGCTAAGAGAGTCTCTGTGGACAAGATGAGAAACAGAAGTGCAACTGCCTCCCATGAGAGCACAAAGAGAAGGATATAAGGAGGAAACAAACATGCACTATAAGAATTATTGTACAGTATTCTTATGATGATTGTCTTAAATGCCATATTTCCTTCCCATTGTACAGCAAACCTTAAGAAAGATGAGCTGCAACAGCAGAAGGGCCTCCACAGTATCATTACAAGTGTGAGGTAAGTGTGCAGAGTTAGTCTTTTAACAGCACTAACAATAAAAACCCTCAAAATCTGTATTGTTGTTTAATTTTATTGCTTTTATTCTTCATATTTATGGGCCTACCTTTAAATCTGCAGAGCTTATGTAAATATCTGGATCATAAACCTATTTGTACACCATCATGTGCATGCTGAATCTTTAAGAGTCCTTAATTAATGCGCTATGTGTAACTATTTGTTATTCTGCAGCGGGACATTACTGATTCTTATGGATCATGGGAACATCACTTGAAGCCGCTGGCTCTTATCTCTGCTTAATTAGCTTTGGTAATTATATTTTTGCATGTATGAATGGATAAGAATGTTTAGCAAGTCCCTGTATTTGTGTAGGGACAGCACGGTGGCTTAGTGGTTAGCACCTTCGCCTCTCAGCGCTGGGGATTCCCGGTTTGAATCCCGATCTGGGTGGAGTTTCCATGTTCTCTCCGTGTCCGCGTAGGTTTCCTCCGGGTTCTCCGGTTTCCTCCCACAGTCCAAAAAACATGGATTCCAGGTAAATTGAATGCTTTGAATTGCTCCTTTTTTTGTGGCTGTGTGAATGAGTGTGGCCGGCAATAGATTAGCACCCTGTCCTGGGTGTATCTGCCCTGGATGGGCATGGGAAACCTCACCTGCCCAGAATGTTTACAGTTGCAGTTCCAGAGGCCGCTACAGTATGGTCAGAGCACCAGCACTGGGGGGACGGGACATGAGTGGCTGGAGTGCATCTCCTCTGTGTTTAACAGCTCCTGTTGTTAGATTTGTAATGAGAAAGTAAAGCAGGCTGGTAAATGTGTGATGGGCATTGGGGTAAGCAGAGCAGTGTGAGGGGTAAAGCAGCTGGAACAGCAGCAGGAGAGGTAAAGATTAAGCTGCGTGAACTATATATGCTTAGGATTAAGAGAACAGTGCTTTGAAAAACTAGAAACCTAAACCTTGTACTCTAAGTTGATATGATGGATTTGCATCTGTATCTGTTAATTGTTCTTTTTTATTATTATTTTTCAGCCCAACAGCTATTGTGACCTGCAGGAAGATAAATACAGGACTTCAGGACAGGTACCCTCACGTGAATCTGCACATGTTCAACATTTAGTCATTTAGAAGACCTGTTTTTCCAAAGCGACTTACAAATGAGAGAACCAAACAAATCCGTAGTTAAGGAGAAACCCGCCACACTGTAGGATTCCCAAACCTGAGCATTACCTGATCTAGCGGGCCTTTTTAAACAAATTTAAATAAATAGTTTTGTTTTTTTAAGCAAGTGTCTGTGGAAGAGATGTGTTTTTAGAAGTTTCTTAAAGCTGCTGAGTGACTTCTTACGGACAGTGTGGGGAAGATCGTTCCACCATTCAGCAATGCTAAAGAGATCATTAGCGCCACGGTGAGGTCACAGAGAACCAATCGGGGTGCATTTTGGAAAGATTGATGGTAGGAAGGGGCAGATCCAGAGATTGTCCTGTCGGCCAGAGTCACTGATTTGTATTGTTCAAGTCTTTGTTGTCCGTTTTTGTCAACACACACACCCATCTCATTTCATATAAATTACCCATGAATTCTCAATCAACCATTTATATAAGGACATTCTAGTATAATATGGTGTACATTAGTCTGAAAGACATTGTGTGACACAGAGAGGGAAATATAATAGTGCTGGTCTTTGTGCTGAATGTCTCGAGTGTCTTTTTCACCAAACAATAGCAGAGATACAGTTCTTTAATGCTGAGTGTAGTAACAGTCAGACACAGAGCTCATCATCCATCACCAAACGCTGACCAGATGGAGGTCGGGGCAGCATGACCTGCTGTCATATAGGAAACACAGTAAGAGTCTTACATAAGTATTTCAAACAGACGTCACAAATGGTTTCTGTGGGTTGTACACAATAAAAACAAAAGGCTTAATATGAAAAAAATATATAACAGGAATAGAAATTTTAAATGTATTATTTGATAAATTAAATCAATTAAATAAAGGCTGATGGGGAAATGGTTAGCATGTCCACCTCTCAGCGCTGGAGATCCAGGTACAAACCTCGATCTGGTTTTCTCCTGGTTCTCCGTAAACATGGATTCAAGGGAGATTGGCTGCTCTAAATTGCCCCTTCTTAGTAATTGTGTCTTTGTGAGTGAGTGCGTGCCCTGTGATGGATTGGCGCCCTGTCCTGGGTGTATTTGCCTGAAAAATTCTTCCCTAGTTATGTGACCCTACTAGAGGATTCAGAGGAAGACATGAGATGTTCATTCATTCCACTTAATCCTTTACTAGGGTCACTGGTGGGTTCCCCATGTCCATTCAGGGGAGAACGTTTCGAGTGCTGGGCGGATACATCCAGGAAAGGGCGCCAATGTTTTGCTGAGTACACACACACTCACTCACACAAACATGCAATTTAGAGCATTCAATTTACCATGAATTCATGTTTTTCGACTGTGGGAGGAAACCCATGTGGACACGGAGAGAAAATGGAAACCACCCAGATTGGGATTCGAACCGGGAATCCCCAGCACTGAGAGGTGAACCTGCTAACCACTAAGCCAAAAAAAATGACTGTATTTAGTTTGGCGACCTCTGTGGTGGATATATGTCATTGCATGTAGAAAGTAAAGAGTAAAGGTTGCAGCATTAAAGAAGCATTCTCTTGAAGTGTCTAGATGTAATAATGTTTGTATCTAAAACATTACAGAACATTCAAAACTTAAATGCTTTTATTTTCATAAACACATATTTGATTATGATGATCAAAGACTTTCACTTTGAGTCCACATCATACATACATCATTTCATAGAACATTTCATACCTCTTAATTAGATTAATAGTGAAAGGTTAAAGATTTATAATAAGATAAAGTATTAAGCATGCTACATTTTTGTGACTTGTTGCTGAATTAGCTCTGGTGCTGGTCGCACGTGCAGAGTGTGTATCTGATCTCAGTTTGTGTGTGTGATAAGACTCTAAGGACATGTGTTCACTCTGCATGGGGGAAAGCATGGTGGCAGTGTGTGCAGTGCTGCTGAGATCATGCCTGATCCTGGGATCAGAGTGTGAGTGTTACAGTCTCAGGGGGGTCTCAGTTTCTGTGTCACCATGTGCAGTATGTGTGTACAAGATGGTGGTTGTTGTTTCCCCTTGACCAGGTCTTATATTCGTCTCCAAATACTCTTAAAACACTGTTGTGTTAATGGTACACGTACATGCCATGACATGCTGACTTCCATAATTATCACGATCACCAATCTTCACCAATTTTCCCTTTTCTTGAAAGAAAAACACAACGTTATGCAAATTCACAAACAATATTGTCCATTTCACTATTAATTTAAGTGTATCAGATGATTTTTAAAGAATAAAAATGATTGTATTAAAGCCTACTTTTGCATTTAGTCAGCAATTCTCAGTCCTCTGCTTAAATCTCCTGGTATGGTTGCGAATCCAAGTTAAGGATGTTATTGGGCTGATTGGTTGTTAGGACACCCTTGGTTAATTGTGAAATAATAAGTGAGCATAAAAGGGAGCACAACATTCTAGATTACTTTAGTATCTGAAGCATCGTCAGTTGTTAACGTGCTTACAGGCTCAAAATAGCCAGACTTAAACAACTTAGAAACAAGATATTGCCAAGAAACTGAAAATATCTTACTACGCTGTTAACTACTTCCTTTTGAAGAGAAGAGTGACACACTAGAACAGAAAAAAGAGTGGAAGGCCCCAAAGAACAACTTTTCAAGAAGATAAATATCTTAGAGTGTGCAGTTTAAGAGAAAGACAGTCTTTTATGTATATTTGGCCAGTGTGAGGTACAGCTTTATCTTGGCAATTCTGCCATGATGTCCAAATTCCTGAAGCCGCCTTTTGGCCGTTGATTCTGACACTGGTGTTTTTAGTGCACCGGTTCCATTTAGTGCAGCTGTCAGTTGAGGCGTCTTTCTCTCAAACGGCACACTCGAAGATTTTTATCTTCTTACACAGTTGTGCATCAGGGCCTCCCAATCCTCGTAGTGTATGTACAGTTTTTGTTTTGGTAACGTATTTTGGCTTGTTCTGTATTTTCGTGCCTGATGTTTTTACAATCCTTAAAATATCGATTAGTTGTGTTAAACCTGTGTTTATTGAAACGTGATTTACATTCCCAATGAGATTTAGAAGAAAGAGGAATATCTTTACAATAACACTAAAAAATCTTGCCGTTGGTCCTGTTCAACCTGTACACTGCAGACTTCAAGTACTCCTCACTGATCTGCCACCTACAGAATTTCTTTGATGACTCTTCTGTTGTCAGTCTCATCACAGATGATGAGAACAAAAACAGGTGATTCAGGACTTTGTGGACCGGTGCTTAAGTAACCGCTTTCAGATCAATACTGGGAAAACTAAGGAGCTGGTGGTGGATTTCCGTAGGCGCAGTCGCCCATTTCCAACACCGGTAAAACATCCAGGCAATGGACATTGATATGGTGGGCTCTTAAAAGTATCTGGGTGTCCACCTCAACACACATCCATTACACTTAAAAAGAAATACTTCTAAGGAGTGGCCCCTGCACATCAAACAACCTTAATCTTCTCTGTACATACAATTTGGTCTGTCGATTTTTAGACACTGTGGTGGCATCAGCCATATTTTGTGCCTGGGCAGCAGCATCAGTAATGCAAACGGTTACCCTCAGACCCGATGCATTTGGTGGGAGATAGGAGGATGCTAAACAAGTTAGCAACTCTTATGAACAATGAATTCCACCCAATGTATGTGGATCCTTTATTCCTGCTTTAGTTTTACTGTACGATCAGCACTAGTCCACCCCCCCCTCCCAATTAACACGTGCAATACTTTGTTGCTGGGAATTTGTTGTCTTTTATAGTTTTTTAATTGTTTTCATGCTGTACTATGTCACGTAAAGGGGTTGGACAATGAATTGGTTGGACCTGTCATTTTAGTGTGGGGGAAGGTTTCATGGGTAAATTGGAGCAGCCTGGTGGCCAATCTGATCTTAATGCTGCAATGGGACATTAATGAAGAGTGTAAATGTTCAGTTAGCCGAGTAAGAGCACAGTTTTGCTCCAAATATCACAATGCACACAACATTCTGGGTGCAGAGTTCAAAAGATTGCTTTGATGA
>JAOUQT010037749.1:0-11215 GCA_025769995.1 Xyliphius kryptos
CTCCTGGACACCAGGGAGGTGCAGGGCAGCACCCAATGCTTGGTGGGTTGGAAGGGGTTCGGCCTTGGTGGATCGGGAGTTTCGCAGGAATTGGGCGGATGGCCTTGAGACCTCAGGAGCTGTCCCTAGAAGGTGGGGTACTGTAAGGAGGTCTGCATCCGCTGGCAAATCTCACAGCGTTTCCCAGCGGCGCAGATCATAGTGAGCCAGGAACCGTCAGGGCTCTAATAGTGGAACAATCAACGGTGATTGCCTTCAGCTGGTCACGCTCTATTTATTGAGCATTCTTCTAGTGGAAGGCGTTGCACCGTCACTTCTCATCATCGGTCCTAACGGCGGCTCTGAGAACTTTGTGGTCCTATGTGAGGGTCAGTTGGTAATGTCCCGGCACATTTAGAGCGGTGGGATAGATACGGCTTGGAAGCCGCATGGTATTAGTGATCTTAGGGAGAGCTGTTTTGTGTTTACCTTATCACTGTGGATCGTGTTCTCATTTTGTGTTTCCTTCCTTTTTCAGATCCTTACGGTGATAGTCAGGGCTACACTCCCCCCTCATAACAGTTATTATTCATTCAGATCGCTCCTTTGAATTTTTTCACCTTCACAACATTTCTAAGCTAAAAAAATTCTCTCTTTCTAAGATGCAAAGAAACCTAATTCACGCTTTTTTTTAACCTCAAGGTTAGATTATTGTAATTTACTTCTGACAGAATGTTCTAATAAACTATTACATCAACAACCAACTTGCTCAAAATGCTGCAGCTAGTGTTTTAACCAGAAGCAGAAAGTTTGAGCATATCAGCCCTGTGTCATCAAACTTACACTGGCTACCAGTTAAGTTATGCATTAATTACAAAATTGTATTAATAACATATAACTTTTAACATCATCAGGCTCCACAGTATTTGAGTGCAATCATTAAATTATATAAGCCAACATGCAAACTCTGCTATCAAGGTGCTGGTTTACTTTTAGTTCTTAGAATTAATACATTTATTGCTGGTGGAACAGCGTTCTTCCACAAGGCTTCTCAACTTAGGAATAGCCTTCCAGTTACTGTTTGTGATTCTGAATCACTATCAATCTTTATCAGTAGATTAAAAACACATCTATTTTTTTTGCTTTTAATTAATTCCCTGTAAATAAAGGTGTAGCTCTCAGGTTTGAATGTATATGGTTGGAGATCTGGGATAGTCTCTGATTGTCACGCAAATCACAGTAAGAACATTGTTAAATAAATGAAACTTCAGGCAGACACACAACGATAAACAGTCCTGGGTCGTTAATGGGTAAACCACAAAAGATTCAAAGCGTGAGACGAAAGGCAAAGTCGGTAGACAGAAATGAGTCGTTACACAGAGAAGGCGAAGAGAGCACAGATAAGACTGGCATGAGAAGCACTTAGGACTGGTGGGAACCGAGTACATCAGTGAGTGACTAAGGGTTGAGGAGGTATATATATGTTAGCGGAAATCTGGCACAGGTATAATCAATACTCCGGTGATGTGGGCCATGAACGTGAGTGGGTGTGTTCCGCTGGCTCGTCGGTGTTCGTTACATGGACTTTTGTTGGACTGCTACCATTGCAGTCCTGGATGATGGACTTAATGGACTTATAAAGTTTATATCATTTTTTTCAGTTAAATACGGACACCGGACCTCTAATCTGTACTTGGCTGTCTTAATGTGTTAATGTTGCCCAGCCACTTAAGGAGGATGAGTCCCCCACTGAGCCTTGTTTTTCTTCCTAATCTGGAATTTGCAGCGCTAAAAGGCGAATGTGCCTTTCTTCTTATCCCTGGCAAAAATTGTTTTTTTTTTCACACCAGTGTCCCATGTGTATGCATAATTTAGGTGTTTGGCAGTTTTCAGGGTCTTACTTAGTACTAATAAACACTAAGATTTATCCTTTTTTACCTAGTTATTATGTCCTACCTAGTAAAGTAGTCAGCAATAATGAACCAGCCAAAATGTCCAGTCATACCAAATTTACTTTAGGCAGTTAGAATAATGTGCCTGAAGCAAGCATGGAGCAGATGCTTTGGAATGATAAAGCTACTGTTCATGAGTCATAGTCAGCGTTTCGCTTTATGGCTCCTGAACTTAAGCCAAGGTCAGATGCTAGATGTGTTGTTTTGAATATTTGTTTTCATCTTGTGTAACACAAAACGAATGAAATATATATTTATAGAATTACTCTTGAAGGAGATTTAGAATAGTAATTTAAATGTAATTTAAATGAGATTTAGAATAGTAATTTAAATGTAGTATTTTAGTTAAACATTCCTATGAAATTTTAAAACAATTATCAGAATGTGCTGAGGGACTTTAAAACAACTGATTAGATGGTTTTACTTAAATCTTATACTTAGAACACTGTCTTACTGAATGTGTGACAGAGGAAATAAAATTTAGTTTGGACAATGATGTGCCATCTAAGACAATGTCAATGACAAGACATCCTGCTCACACCCTTACTTTGTGTCCGCCTCAGTTTCCACCAATTAATGCACTCGGTTATTTCCCATTTTTCCTCCTGATTTCTGCATCACAGTTGAATAAGAGAGCTGAATGACTACATACAGAAAAAGCTGTGGCCCAGCTGTGTCAGCTCTAAAGTACTGAAAGCCTGTGCAGACCAGCTGTGTGGCATACTTCAGTAAAGAAATTTTGCATTGTCCTAGTACCATAGATCAATAACCCAGAGGAACCAAATGCTTATAGATATTAAGTGCTGATTTTACCCTCAATATCTTTAATGAAATAGCTTGGCTTTGTTTATTTAAATGATTTATTTTCCATAAATAGTTTGGTATTGGTACAGAGTGGTGGATTCATCCTGCCCAATTACAGAAATGAGTGTTTTTACAGGTCTTTTCTTTGAACTCTAATTTAAATTTTAAAATTTAAACTAGAATATGGCACTCACAGTTTACTACTCTGAAACAGGCTTGACTTTACAGACCAAGCATTACTGTGTCTACATGTCTGTATGCATTGCATGCAGAAAAGAGCACTGCAGTCAATACACATCTGTAAACTTTAAAGGCAGACTCTGTATCTGTATGTAAGATATTGGAAGTGTTTAATTTGCATTCCATAAATTAATAAATGAATTAATCTTTCTTAAAATGTTTTTGCAACCCAATAAAGTTATTGCTCTAACATCAGTTAAAGGAACAGTTTAGCTAATAGAAAAGTTATTTTTTTTCCCTCATGAAATACTGTATATGAAATTTCTTTCCCTATAATTAGTTTTGTGTTGTCTATTTTATATTTTGCATTTTTTGGTCTAGTTCTGTAATAACAGCTGGCCATGCTTTCTTTAGCTGCCCCACTTCCCCATGGTCCACTGACACTGTTGAAATATTAATCATGCTGTTGCTGAGGTAGTTCTTAGAACGCAGACACTGGCTTGGATTTTAGGTTGCTTACATTACACTTATGCTATGCACACGTGCGGTTTAAACATTCTAACCAGTTAAACAAAAAGGCTCCAACTGGCACCCTAAAGGTTTCTTTGATCCGTCCCATTGGGGATGCTTTAGAAAGTGTTCCATTTAGGAGCTTTGATGCTACTAAGAGCCGTCCGTCTGCCAAAACACTTTTTTTTTGTCCCGCACTTGCAATGCATTAATGTTAAATAAAATGAATCAGTTCTCTTAAAGTTCACTTCCCTAATACACCCAGTTTAAGGGGATCTGAGTGGTTTAGAACCAAACACATTACATTTATTATTTTCGTGGTGTGCTGAATTCGTCCCTGTGGGCTCTAGGATATCACTTTACAAAGAAACAAATGGTTTCAAACATGCTGCTGTTTGTCAAAAAAAAGGCACTTTTCAAATGTGATATGGAGAAAATAAGTCCTGCAGGCCTTTTTTCTCCATCCAGATCAAACAGGATGTAACAGAATCTGAAGTTAAACGAAGCGCTGCCGGGCCACAATGGAAATTAAATTAAAAACATTTGCACAGACTTGAATCAATGATCTGTTATAGGCTGCTGTAGCCTTCTTGTCTCTGTTTCATTGTCTACTTGTAGAAAATGTTCTTTGGTATGTATGTACCAGTTAACGTTGATTTAGCATCAACTTCTTTGAAAATATTACTGTTGTGTGGAACAATGGTGTTCATTCCTGTAATAATGCTGTTCACACCTACCTAAAGAGAAAAACAATGACAACAATAACTCATCAAAGAATAAATTGGTGGGCAGTAATTTGATAGCATTATATTCTTTTCGGTTTTAATATAACTTAGCTTAATGTATTATTGGGCTGATTTTATTTAATGTACTTTTATTTTACAAAAGGAAAATAAAGGAATGCATTCCTTATTAATAGATACAACTATCTATAGTGCTCAACATATGAAACACAACATTGGTTACATTTTGTCATATTACGTTTGATAAACAAGTATACCAATTAAACCTTTTGAGTAGTAGGTGAACATACGAATAATAAGTGACAAAAAAGCAACACATGCTACTGTAAAGCAAAAATAGAAAAACCCAAACTTAAATGCCTAATTTAACATATAAAATCATTTTGCAACATTTGCAAAATACTGTGCGGATTTATACATTTTAATTAAACAAAAAGCTATCCTAAAAATATAATCACACACTAGTAGAGTTTTTTTAAGATTTATAAGTGAAAAGTTTTACAAAAGTATTTGACAGCATTTTGCTCCAAACAAGGACACACTGGGTATCCTAACCTTGTAGCTCACTAGGCTAAGAAACCCCACACAATGGCAGAAATGCTTATTCTTTACTGCTGAAATGGACATTGTGAGAGAGATGTTAAATCAATCAGCAGCAGACAAGCTTAAAACCATATCCCTCTACAATAATACTAAAGGCATATTGCATACAGGTCTGATAACAAAAAAAACATTTTAATAGTTTATGTACATTTACATTTAGTCATTTAGCAGACGCTTTTATCCAAGGCGACTTACAAATGAGAGAACCATAGTTATGTAAACTCCTTACCACTACCAAAGCAGAGGACATTTTCTAACTTCATGGATTTGTATTAAAACTCAGTGGGCCTAACTTGGGAATCCTGTGTTGAAAATACAATTGAAGTGCACTGGATGGTAATGGGACTCGTTATGTTTTAATGAACTGAAAACAGAAATTGCCACCAATCTTTCAGTGAAAAACTCCTTTGATGCTGAATTGTTTGATAATGACACCAGGCTCATACTTGTTGAATATTTTGTGGATATTTAAAAGCATCTCCAAAAACTAAACCTATGCAGGGGAAAGGAAAGTTGTATTCAAGAAAAAAAAATCACGTTGTGGGTAAATAACTGGGTGCTTGCAAAAAAGCACAGCAGAAACACTTGAAAAAAGTGACTTGAAAAAAATGATTAAGGTGCATCTTATTAAATTTCAAGCTCAGATTGACAACTACTTCCTGGAGATACACAGAGATAATGTCAATGCCAGGATAACGTGACCTTTTTTTTATGTCAAGCATCATGTTGCCAAGCAACCAGAAGCTGAAAAAGAGATACAGCATTAGCCTTTCTTACTTCTGATGCAGAAATACAATGGTTTGTTGAACTATCCTTATTAAAGTGGCTTTTCTATCTTGGTCCATCTTATGTCAAAGCAAAATAATAGTTAAAACACTGAGCATAGACTGAGAGTGACTGTGTTATATATGCCCAACTGTCTCACTGACACAGACTGGATAAAAGCATTTCATTTTGTAGCCTTATTTATTGTATGCTGTTTTTATAATTGGCTTTATTGTGGTGACTTTTAATAATAACGTTGGCGTGGTCCTTTTCAATTATTGACCATAAGAAAATGTGGGTCCCCGGCTGAGACAAGTTGAGAACCCCTACACAAGAACCCTCATAACGGGTTTAGTGGATGATGGCCAGGCAACAAGCTAAGCACCACCCTTCTAGGTGACTCACCTACTGGAAGACCTGATGTTCAAAGTGCACTGGTGGTTGGAGATTATCAGATTTAAAATAGCTCCCCCTATAGAGACAGCAGTAAACACATTTCAGTGCTTCCTAAACACCTTAACCCATTTGTCCTAGCCATTCATTGTAACTAAAGAAAAATGTATTGTACTCATGAAACATTTAAGTGCAGAAAAAAACTTATAGAACTAAAATGATTCATATTCGTCTGTCAGTATCAATATATTTGTTTTTAAATTAGAAAATGAAATAAAACATAACAGAAACACAGTGGAGTTACAGTCACAGGATTAACCAGATTATGGCAAATTCTAATCAATAAATTATTACAATTATTTATTATTATTTTTTAAAATTTCAAAATGAAAATCAAACTAACAGTTTTACATATCGACCTATCTATTTACCAAAAACAAAAAATCCCGAAATATCATCATTAAAAAAGGAATGGAATCCAGTTGCTGTTTCCCAAACAATATTTTCAGTAAGGGTACTCTTAATGGCAACAATGGTGAAAGAGTAGAAGTTCACAGCACATTGGAGGTTAGTTTGAAACCCTTTAGGCATCGGGGATGAAAAAACAATGAATGGTCCTTTGTGATTTAAATTTGAAGGTACCTGATGTCCTCTTTTTCTGTGTTTTTCGCTTTCCCCACATTCATCTCTGTGATGATGTGTAACTGCCGTCAAAGCCCTAAGCTTGGTGCATAGTGCTAGCACTAATAAAACTGCTGACTTCAGCTTTAAAGCAAACACCTTTTATGCCTTTTATGTTTAAGAGAAACAAAGCACCTTACAGCATTTGTAAGCAAACAAAAGTCATTAGCAGTGCTGGCCCTGAACATGTTCCAGTCCACGTTATCTAAAGCATCCTGCAGATCGCTCACTGATTAGTAAGTCTAATGCAGCACCTCCCTTTGAGCCGTTATTTCCTGTTTGAGAAGGAGAGTGGAGAATACTGGCCCTGGCCCTTAGCCTGTTCCTGATGCATGAATTTTTTCCTGCATCTTTACTTCTTGTGACATTCTTTGTTCTCCCTAAATATCTCCCTTGGCGAGAGAGATCAGGGGCTAAAGTTGATGCATGTATGAAGAGTCAGTTGTTAATTAATACAAGCAAAAGTGGCTCTGTTGTACTAAATACATGCCGTGGTGAAGAGAAAAAGAGTCTAAAGCAGAAATAAGACAAATAAATAGAGAAAGGCAAGAGGTGTGCAGAGAAGTCATGATTGCAGCCGAGTTAACTGACGCCATAGTTTTTTTTACATCTCGTTTGCATCTTTTAACCCATGTTAAGCCAATACACCAGGTCCCAGGGAGGTTAACCAAAATAGTATGGTTACAACAAATACACACACCTAGGTGTTTGGGTGTGTGTGTGGGTGTGTGTGTGGGGGGGGTGTTACAGTAAACAAATACAGTAGTTACATAAAATAGTTAAATAAGGGCACACTATTTTAACACACAATGTATTTTAAAATGTTTAATCTAATAGAGGTGATTTAGCAGTTAGCTAATCCCAATCTGGGTGGCATTTCCATGTTCTTCCCGTGTCCATGTGGGGTTCCTCCAGGTTCTCCGGTTTCCTCCCACAGTCCCACAGTAAACAAATACAGTAGTTACACAAAAATAGTTAAATAAGGGCACACTATTTTAACACACAAAGTATTTTAAAATGTTTAATCTGATAGAGGTGGTTTAGCAGTTAGCCAATCTGGGTTTTTCCCATGTCCATATGGGGTTCCTCCGAGTTCTCCTGTTTCCTCCCACAGTCCAAAAACATGGATTAAAGGTAAATTAAATGATCCAAATTGCCCCGTATAGTGAGTGTTTGTTTGTGGCTGTGAAATGTTTATATATTTACTAAATATTTGTATAATTTAAGACCCTGATTTAAAAAGTGCTGGCTGCCCATGTAGGACAGAGATAAGCCTTACACGGTGTGCTTTTTGTTTTCCATCCAAATTTTTATTTAGTTATTTAGCTCTCCTTTTGGAAAAATAAGTACTCTCTTGATCATGCAGAACATCACTTAAGTTTGCAAGACAATTTTGGCATGTGCACTTATATCACATCTATGTGCGGCAAGTTTTTAAGTAATGTTATCACTGGGTATGTCTTGATGAAATAAATAAAACTAGACATAACTGTAAAATAAAAGAAAGTGTAAGAAAAAAAGAAACATGAAACATGAAAGGTGGATTAATGATGAGTAACCTGACCACGTATGGGTGTTTTTATTTTCACCTTTATTAATAATGATGTGATGTATTAATGAGGCCTAATCAAAAACACATTTAGTCTGTTAAGACATGACTTGTAACAAGTACATGGCTCTTGTCATCCTTTTGACCTCATACAAGAACAATTTATTTGTACTAATGTTTTTCTTTTGCACATTCCCACACACAGTGATCTTGGTATGACCACTGATGCAGGATAAGTGAAAGCTTATTTAAAGTATTGGGTTTGCATTAAGCAAAGCTTGGAGAGAGGATGAGGCCCGGGAACCCACACTGTCAGGTTATTTTATAAACTGTGTATGATTTGCGAAGAGCCACAAATCCTTTGCAATTCCTGTGGTAAGAACACTTTAAACAGAATTCCCAAATCGGAAGCTCATATGAACCAAAGCACTACAGATGTGCAGGAGAAAGTCCATGAGGCCTGGGTGACTTAATTGGATTTTAGTGGTTCTGACTCACAATTCAGACACCGTTTGGACTGAGTGAATTCACTGAAAAAGCAATTTGATTACATTCTTCCTTTGGCCTGTCTGAGACGTCCCACTGCAGCAACCAAATATATTACTCTGACCTGGTGATGTATTAAGAAAGCCACTTAAGCAGAACTAAATTAATTCTGGGAGCTTGCACAGCACAAAGCAATAAGAATAAATTATGAACCAAAACATTTGACTAAACATTACCTTAAACAAGCAGATTAGCAGATATAGAATTAATATAGGTGGTGTGGAAACACAAAACCAAAAATGTCAAGAGTATCAGGGGCAAACTCTAAACCATGTTGCTGTGTTGTTTGTTTTCACTCACCTAGTGGTATGTGACTTGTTAACATAATTATGCCCTGGTGGTGTAGCTTCATTATTTATGTTATTTTTACCTTGGTACTGTCAGGTTTCTGTTAAAAGCAGTAAGTAAAGCAAACATGGTTAATCATCTTTTTTTTGTCAGCATTTTGTGTGATTAAGCATCCATATCGTAATGTGGTATGAATGCTTAATAATACCCATTTACACAAAGTTCTATTGATTATTCACTGATTAGGGTCTTAAAGACTGCTAATGTCGAATCCTAAAAGAGATACATTGAGAAATCAAGTTTACATTTCTTACTTTTACCTATATGATATTATGAATTTCTGACTTAATGAAAGTTCGTAGCTCTCCCAAGCTGATGATACCAAGATATTTACATGTGATCTGGTTAAGGCCACAGCCTCAATCAGAACAAGATCTAAGTTCCAATTTTTTAGGGAAAAAGGAAAAATCCAGCAAGATATTTTAAGAGGTGTATTATGCACTGAATGAAAGCCTTTGAAACATAATGTCACATGGCTTATGCTTTGTTGCTATTAAAGGAGAATTTACCATTTTTCATTATCTCAACGGCACAATTATACTTACGATATGGTAGAGGATCTGGAGGTTCGCAGTTGATTAAAATCTTCCACCAAATCCTTGTAACTAGAAGGTTCACTGGGTTGTATTTAAAGCACTGACAAAGTGGAAATTAGATATATCCTGACAATGGGCACAAAATTTCAATCCTGGATCACAACTGGAAGCCAAGGTAAGCATAAAATAATTGTAAGGGGGATATAAATTTATGTTTTACTTAATTCAAAGAGGATTCAAGGAGGCTTTTCTGTCATTTTCATAATATGTGGCATGCTATAAAAATGAAATTATGGCCCACGGACCCAGAGTAACTGTGACGATTTGCGGCGAAACCCGAACAAGTGCTAACTCGAGACGAGCAGTGAAGAGCCAGGTTGCCAGGTTAACGAAAATGGTGTTTTAATTATAACGACAAAAAAAGTAGTACAAAACAGACCCGCCAAGCGTCACACAAAACAGAAAACAATCATGGACAGAGACAAACGGAAACAGAGAGTATATAAAACAAAATGCCCTGTCACATGACGCGAAAAGAACCAATAACACAACGGACCAAAAAAAATATATATATATATATTTCCTCTGTGTGTTTTTGTCGCAGTGTCATATGTGTTGCTCCATTTTCTGTGTGTGCTTTGTTCCACGTTGTCTTAAAACAACAGTTTTAAGTTTAAATTTAACAGCAAAAAATTGGAATGAAAAAGAATTAAATGAAATACAACAGAGAAAGCAGATTTTATGGCAATATGTAATTAACATAGATAAGATATGTTAGATAGATAAGAAGTTTTTATGGTGACCAGTAAGGGGAAAGTGTTGTGGTGTGACTGTGATGTGTTTGTTATAAGGAGTTTATGAGTCTCACAGCTTCTAGTATGAAGCTGTTCCTCAGTCTGCTTGTTCTGCACTTAATGCTCCGCAGTCACCTGCCCGAGGGGAGCGGAACAAAATGTGTGTGTGCTGAGTAAGTGGGGTCCTTCATGATGCAGGAGGCCCTATTCTTGCATCTGTAGGTGTGGATGCCTGTGGTGGTGGGGAGACTGACTACAAACAGTCCTCTGTGCAGCCTTCACCACACTCATTGATTGATGCTGGAGCACAGCACGCTCTCCACCACACATCTGTAGAAGGAGGTGAGGACTGAGCTCCTTATTCCGGCTCTCCTCAGCTATCTGAGGAAGTAGAGCCGCTGATGTGCCTTTCTAAAGTAATAGCTAATAGACGTGTGGTGGGTTATAAATGGCACCCATCCACAGAGCTGATGCGCATAATGCATTGGAGAGAGTAGGTTAGAATAGCTAAACAGGGAGCTGTGTCACTATTCATAAAATTTCCCTCCACGCAAGAGTCGTGGAGGTGCAAGCCATATTCCTGATGGATACAACAACTGGAATGAAGACAGTTAGCACAGGGCCATGGTCCCGGAATCTTCTTTCTTAGGTTTCACAGAGGAAGCTTTACATTGCGGCTGCTCTGGAAATGCATTGAAGAGATAGTATAGGGGTCTCTGCAATAATGGACAAATATGAAAGGATGGAAGTCATAATGTTACGCTCCCGCTCACGCCTCGAATCGCGGCTGCGCAGAGACGTGCGCAGAGCCGATGCGCACAAACACGCCGTA
>JAOUQT010037758.1:0-11215 GCA_025769995.1 Xyliphius kryptos
CCCCCGGGTGGGGAAGGGGAACAACCCCCCCCCCCCCCCCGACCCTCATAGAAGAATAAGTGTTAAGTGGAAGATAATGGATGGATGGATGTTTCAATTACGAGATCTCGAAAGTTTGACGATGCGAGAGTATAAATCCCGTTCCTAGGACACAGACACGGACTGAAGTTGGTCCTAAACTCATTGGCATGCTTTTGTCCCTTTCTCTGTCACTCCTATCTGGGCAGTTGAAGGTTGAGGCCGGTCTCGGGAGAGATTGATCATAATTAGGCTCAGCATGATGCAGCATTCGAACAGGTGTGCTATTTATGCCGTTTAGGTCTTGGTCACCTGGCAGACATCACAACATTGTCTCAGCTACTGCCAAATTAACCTAGTATGGTTATTATAGCCTGGCTGAAGGTCGCACTCTACACATCCGCCAGAACATGTGTAAAAAGATAGCCAGGCACGAGGCACGGAGACGGCGTGTAGAAACAAAAACGAAGCTGTTTATTGGATTCACATGTGGAGCTGTCAGAGTTCCCCAATTACACCCTCTGTGCAACTTCACAAAGCTTCAGCAAAGCATGACAAAGGAAGGCTGTTTAGTGGAAGGCTTATCATAAACGAATGGAATTCTGATGCTATCTCAAAGAAATGCAGCATTCTTTTGTGGTTTTTCACTTGAGAGAAATGATTTCCCATGAGCATTCCTTTGCACAAACATTAGTCCTGCTCAGCGTAATAGTCATCAGTCTGCAGATGATATTAGTCCAGGATTACATTTAATGGCTATTCCTTTGTAATAATACACTATAGAGTACCCGACATCTACGGCAGAGACATTTCTCCAGCATCCCTGCAACCTGTGAACCGTTCCTTGGGGCTCTGGCGCTTTCATTGGAATGTCTCCAGCCCATAACGGATATGATCCCTCCAAAGTTCTCCTAGGATTGCATTGTCATTGCCAGCATCCATAATTTTTTACATGCGGTGATCAAAGCAATGGAATGCATTCGGAATTAATCAGCAGGTCCAGGTGCAACCGATGGACGCTTCGTTTGATGTTCCGTGGTTGGCATCCTCTCCGTCCATATCGGTACTGCTAATGGATTGTGAATCTGTTGAATGTGGACGGCAACACGATGCACATACATACGCTTGATCTTGGCCACATCCCTTCAGTTGCATTCCTCACAGCTGCATGCCAGGATGTACCGGTAGGTGGCGGTTATCCGTGTGCCACCAGCACACCTCAGACGTACCGCTTTCAACTTGGAGGTGTGAGGACGGCAGCAGAAGCATGTACTTTTGAACGGCTGTTTAAGGACTGAGCTGAAGGAGATGAGAGGGTCGGAACGAGATGTGTGGCTGCAGTGACCCTCACAACGAGCCAGCAGGACCATCTGTGGAGCAGAGGCCAAACATAGAGTTACACTTCTAAAAAATTACAAAATTACTTGCTAACACTTTTTATGAATCCTGTATTTATAAAGCATTAGGTATACATAACGCTTTATAACATTTGTCATAAGCCTTTGTTAATGTACAAGGGTGTTCATAATCATAGTTCTAGATTGCTATAACAATTTGACTTAAGGCTTCATAACACAAATGACATAACGCATTATAACATATTTGGATGTTTTGACATTCTTACTTAAAACAAGTTCCATCTGTAAAGAGCATTTATAAGCTTTCATAAGCCATTATGTACTACTATGTATGCAGTCTCTTTCAAAGAGGTCATGGTAACACTATGAATCCGGTATTCATAAAGCTTTATAAAGTATTCATAACGCTTTATAACATTCGTCATAAGCCGTTGTTAATGTACATAGATGTTCATAATTATAGTCATAAATTGTTATAACAGTTTGACAGAAAACTTTATAACACAAAGTGACATAATGCATTATAACATGAATCTGTTGATAATCTGTCAAAATATATACTTTATAATGCATCATGTCACTTTGTGTTATAAAGCCTTATGGCATGACCTTATAACACTTTATGAGTGTGGTTATGGACATCTATGGACATTAACATAGGTTTATAACAAGTATTATAAAGCATTATGAATACTTAATAAAGCTTTATATATACGTGTTTATAATGCATTATGAATACCGAATTTAGGTAAAGTGTTACTGAGGTCATTAATGACAACATTTTACTTTATGCCAGTAAAGAGAGCTTGTAAGCTTTTATAAACATTTATAAGCACTTATAAGTCATTTATCAAACACAAACGTTATAAAGCTTTATGTCACTGGTCTCTGTAATAAGTTAATGAACAGTTTAAATATCTTATTTATAAAGCATTATGTCACTTTGTGTTATGAAGCCTTATTGCATGTTCTTATCACACTTTAGGAATGTGGTTTTGCACATCCATGAACATTAACAAAGGTTTATAACTAGTATTTTAAAGCATTATGAATACTTTGTGAAGCTTTCTAAATGTGTTAATAATGCATTAGAAATACCGGATTCAAGTGAAGTGTTACCAAATATTTTTCTACTCAAATCCTGCGTTCATAATGCATTATTAACCCATTTAGAAAGCTTTATGAAAGCTTAGTAAGTATGCCTTTGTTAATGTCCATACATGTACATAACCACACTCAGAAAGTGTTATAAGAACATGCCATAGGGTGACATTACAGTTTATATACAGACATAAACAGTTTATATATATGGATTCAAGGTAAATTTAATGCTCTAAATTGCCCCATATTGTGTGTGGCTGTGTGAATTAGTGTGTACAACGATAGATTGGCGCCTTGTCCTGGGTGTATCTGCCCAGCACCCGAGACGTTCTCCCCTGGATGGGCATGGGGAACCCCGCCACGACCCTCATAGAGGAATAAATGGAAAGTAATAATCAGATGTCTTATTCATTGGTTTAAAAAAAGAGTACGTTTTAAATTCCATGGCATAAGATATTTAATGGAAAGAACAAGCCAAACTCAACAAAAAAACTCAACCGGGATGGATTTAATCAAGGTTACTGGATTTGATCCACGCTTGTTTGCTCGTTCTGAGTTCCCCATATGGTTTCCATCAATTTCCATAATCTGAATTAATGCAACGTACATGTCCACAGGCTGGCATCTTAAACCCGTCTCAGCATTGATTTTATTAAATACATCTGCGGCTTCAACTTCATATTTCTCAGATAGCACAGTTTTCTCAGGTGTTAAGCATTTTCAACATTTTTTTTTTACATTTTTTTTACATATCTTAATACTTTCCAAAGTTGTGACTCATTCACAAGTCATTTAACACATGTGATCAAACTTAATGATAAATAGCTTAATAAATCATATTTTTTTGTATATTTTTTTGTAAGAGCGGCACGTTGCTTGGTGGTTAGTACGTTCGCCTCCCAGCGCTGAGGATTTTCGGTTTGAATCCCGATCTGGGTGGAGTTTCCATGTCCTCCCTGTGCCCAATAATAATAATAATAATAATAATAATAATAATAATTATTATTATTATTATTATTATTATTATTATTATTATTATTATTATACGTATTGTTGTAACACATTATTTTAAGTAATTTATAGACGTTATCAAAGAGCACGGATTTGTCACTTGAGTCACCATTTTATAAACGACTATTTAAAATGTAATCAGTCATTAAACGATGTATTTTTAATTTTTGTTGAGCCTAGCTTTTTATAAAAGAATTTTGAAAAAATAATTTGAAAATGTCAATTTGTATACCGATTTTCCAGCCAAAATGTTTGACTTACGTTTTTATCGACAGTAAAATTTGTATTTAACAAAAGAAAAAAATATTAAATCATTTTGCTTTATTTAGACTTTGTTATATAATTAACCCTTTCTTGGTTCATATCCACAACATGCCATTTTAAGTGTGTGTTTCTTTTTTCAGTTTACATGCTTCTATAAATACAGTATTAAATTTTAGGTAATGACTGTCAAATTAATGAAAATGTAATGTTCTCTGTTGTTCGTTTTTTCAGGTATGGTTTCAGAACAGAAGAGCAAAATGTCGAAAGCAGGAAAATCAAATGCATAAAGGTAAAGTAGCCAATATATAGACATTTATGTATACAAAGTTTTAAGCTTATCGTTTTAGCAGCTATTATAATAAAATAAATTACAAGACCTACTTGTTGGCCAATAAAATCGACCCCTGTTGGCTAAAAACGTATGCATAAATGAGCTTACATCAAGAAGTAACACAAAGAAGTAGCTGATGGTTTCGCTCTTATATTATAGGTGTAATCCTGGGGTCTGCCAATCACTTGGACGCATGCCGAGTCGCTCCCTACGTTAACATGGGCGCTTTAAGGATGCCATTCCAACAGGTAGGAACATCACGAGACTTTTTTACAAGCATATTTTTTTAAGGAAATTTCGAAAATAGTGACCACCTCGAAAATAACCTCGGTGAGCAAACAGCTTCATTTATTTCAAAGGGAAATTTAGGACAACCAGCAGTTGACAGTGTGTATTGTGTAAACAGCCAGTCCAGTGTAGTTGTGCAAAAACGCATATATCTGAAGTGTAAATTGCAATAAAAATATGTACTTTTAAAATTAACATGTATATACTGAATACAAAGTAATTGTACAACTATTTCCATCATAGGAATTAGCCTTCATTTTGAGAAATAAGGTAGGTTTACTAAGTCTAGGCTTTGCGGAGGTCGTGTTTTGAAGACTTATAAAGCGAATATTAGCGAATCAGCAGCTCAGACAGGTGATCGTCAGGTCTGGCAGGTAAATGACAGGGCTGGGCTTGGGGGGTGAACATTAATGGACTTCGCAGCTCGACGCCGAGTACACTTTGACATTTATGCAAGCTGCTCGTCGCCCCAAACTTTGCACGCCGGGGGATTGGGATGGAAACCAAGGGTCAGTCCGCACTTTTCACCCCTGGGTCTCGATGATAGGCGATTTATATTAGAGAGCCGGGCGACATCTGATCCGGGTGTGTTTCGGACCGGGAGTGCATCAGAGCGGTTAAAAGCAGCTAATTAGATTAAAGAGCTTATGTTGAGCGAAATAAAGTGCGGAAGCCTATTGACTGCGAGAGGCTTCGGCGGGGGAGGAGAACAACATAATGACACAGTAACGTGCTGAGAAAAGGACAAGAGAGGACAAGCAATGACGCCGCGGCCTCTCCAACAAAATGTCCACCACCTGTTGTCCAGATTTCCACACGCTCTGTAGACTGATGCAGACAGGCTTCATGAGCTCCATTTGCACTCTCACTTCACATGCTTTCACAAAAAACCCAGCGATGTTAGGAAATTCGGGATTTCACGCCGAGCTATGTTTGGATCGTATCTCATACCAACACTTGTTCACATCCCAGGGCTAATGTCCAAAAAAGTCTGGAAAAATCTCTTTACAATATCCAGAGCTGGTGTAACAAGAGCAAGAGCAGGTATCCCCGTCAAAGACTTTGTGCATGGTGGCCCACGAAAAATCAGCCCCCGTACAATTGGACAAGGGCTGTGTTTTGGTTAGGCTTGAGAGAAGCCTCTAAATGTTTTATTACACCATTCCGGATGAAATGCAAGAGGAAGGTAATGTGAAAAAGTAGCTCTTTTAAATCAGCGATATATCGTTTTCACCTCGTCTTATTGAAGTAATTGCTGAGTATGTGAAACTTCATATTTCATGCCTGCTGCTCATACATCTTTTGCCGTTTGCCTAGGAATACATCTGAATAAATATTTAGAGCCACATTTGCGAGCATAATTGTGGGTGCAAAATTGTTTACTTATGCAATTGAATAGGTAATTAGGATTACGAGCTGTTGCAGGTTTTCATGCTTGAATGGAAAGTTTCTATATGGATCAGACTAATGTGCTGAGATTTTCAAATGATGGGATTTCTTTGACTATTAAGTTGTCTGGGCACTCTGCATAATTCAACAACGTTAGCTCAGATGAAAACGAAGCGGGATCCGGCTCTGGCCTATTTTCAGCAAAAACATGCAGTTAGTGGAAGCCTTTGTAGTAGTGCAGGGGAAAGCTTGGTGTGTCCAAGTATGTAACCAGATCTCCAGCTCTCCCTGTAGGCTGAGCTGCTGGCCATGCTGTAATGAAACTCCATTCGTTTGTCTCTTGGTCCACAGGTCCAAGCACAGCTCCAGTTGGAGGGGGTGACACATTCACACCCTCACCTGCATCCCCACCTGGCAGCACATGCACCCTACCTGATGTTCCCTCCCCCGCCATTCGGACTACCAATCGCCTCGCTGGCAGACTCGGCCTCGGCGGCGGCCGCCGTGGCAGCGGCTGCCAAGAGCAACAGCAAGAACTCCAGCATCGCTGACCTGCGACTCAAGGCAAGAAAACACACGGAGGCGCTTGGACTCTGACCTTCACGGTCTTCTCTGCTGCTCTGAACTGATAATTGTTTCTTACACAAGACTGCGCCTGTGAAAAAGGCCATGACACTAAGAGTACAAACAAAAACAAAATAAAACTTAAAAGTGAGAGAGAAAGACAGAGAGAGAGAGAGACAGAAAATGTTCTGAGATGAGAAAGTAAGAGTGAGAGAGGGAAGGAGGGTAACGAGAAATGTGGAAAAAAAACATTGTCACAACACCAGCTGCCAAAACAAACCACTTGTAGAGAAAGGTAATTAAATACCAATGAAGTCACCTTTTACTTTTCACCCAACAGGCGGGACTGCTTGGAGGCCACTGGCTCAGCCCTTTCCAGGCCCAGATCACAGCCCCAGGACCGTACAAAAATGTCTGGATGTCTGTCTGAAAGCCAGCGATTAAGAGTGGAGGCTCTGAAAAAAGAGCAAAGCAAAAGGCACGATAGAGCTTGATCATTACTCTCCAAGTGAGAGTCAAAATGCTCACACATTTGGACCATCGACCTTGCAGAGAAATAAGCAATGGCCATATTTGTCTCTACCACCATGTTTGTGCCGGTACCAAGTGCATGTGTTGAAATGAAGGAAAGTTCTACTGGTGAGGGCCTCCACTGTAACTGACATCCACAGCATTGAATCCTGCTATGGCAACATACCATCAATCGTCACTTAGATTTGAACTTTTTTTTTTCAAGACCATCATGGGCGACCAGCGAAATCATCATCCGTAGAGTAATGAGTTTGAATTTCTCAATTTAATTTCCACAACCTTCAGAGGAAAAGCTTTCTATATCTGTGTGCTGTGTGTTTCCTCTAAGCATGGGTCAGAAGTATCTGAACTTTTGAATCTTTCTGTTGTCCATGTTTGCCCTCATCTTTCATTGTATGTTCTGAGAATAGAAGTGAATCTACCCTTTGCACTTCAGGTCTTGTATAAAGGTGTTTACAATCCTTATTGCAAGACATTACTACTTCTATTTGAGAGGGTAAAATTTGAATCTGTTGTCTTCAAAATATATTGAAATGACATTACTGAAAAGAAAAAAAGGGTCACTGCAATTTTGTAATTTAAAGTATTAAGCAAACATCAGTTTAACTGAAATGCAATTATGTGCAGTTAAGTGCAATACTGTAAATATTAAAATAATAATAAAAACAAATAGCAGTTGATGTTTGCTAATCAACAGACACATTTTGGCACTAATATTAACATTATTTCTTTCACACAAACATTTTTTAGGCTGTGTAAATGATAAGCTGCTGAGTCATTTACAATTGTGTGCCATAGTGTTCCATGTACAATTTAAGTTCCATACAGTATGTACACTACACTGAGGTAGACGAGGCATAATAAATCTAAATCTGCATAATTTCATGCTTCTGACTGAACTGGCTACCAAAGACTATATCTTCAAACAGTATGTATATTGACCTAATGAGTACATTTAAAGCTCTTGAAACTTTCGCAGCATGACATGTTTTAAAAGCATTTTGAGCAGTGTACCTTTATTTTCCATACAGCCACAAATGCCAGTCGTAAATCAAAAGTAAATCAATACATTGAGGAAAATTGTTAAATGTTATTGTTTACATGACAATTTGCAACCGGTGGCTCTGTACCTAACCATTGCCTTTGAACTAGTAGATCCTAGTTAGGTCTACCTCTAATAATAAATTGAACAATGTGGGACATTTTTGTTTGAAACAACCGCTAGAGATCCTAGAAATGTTCTCATTACTTAAAATAAGGTCATAGGTGCTTTTATTTATTATTTTATCAAGTTTGTATATGTCAAATTGTTTGAATTTAAGTGTACAATTTTACATGGCTTTTCATTTATTTTTCTACACTTTTAAAAAAAAAAAGGTTTGCAATGTTTTGATGCAAATGTGTGATTGCAGAACAAATGTTTTACTAAAATGTAGCGTGTCTGAGTTTACAAGCATTTCAGGGATGGTGGAGAAAATGATCCAACTTTGTTGAAATTTTTTTGATGCTCCATGAAATTTATCAGATCCCGTCATTCACATATGTAAGCATGCCCAAACACAAATCTCCATTGAGTTTGTATTTTCTGTTGTTTCATAAAACTGAATGTACATCTTGTACAAGTAAACTATCAATAAAATTCAAAATATTTGTAATATGATTAAATTGTTTAATTGCCTCTAAGAATTATGTTAGCCCCGTATCAGTAATGTCTGCACTTCCAAGAACAGCAATTAAAAAACACTATGCACTAGAAAGAGCACTTAATCAGTTTAAACTATATTACATTTAAAATATTTATACATCTCGTTTATGTGCATACACATACAGTTCCTTTTAATTAATTTAATGTGATGGCCCCTAAAAGCAACATCTTTTCTTATTACTTTTTGAGCTGCAGACCAACACATCACCACAGTAGTAAAAAAAAAAAAAAAAAAAAAACATTTACAAGAAGATAATTTAGATAAATCACTGGCCGGGTTTTCTTTTTAATACATTGTTACTGTAGGTTGTCAAATTCAAAAGAATAAGAAAGGCTTACACAAATTCAGTGCTTAACTTCAAATCAGTACATATTTTTCATTTTCGAGTTGTAATTGTGAACCCCGATCCAGATGTTTGTGCCTAGAACAATAATGGCATTTTGCACAAGGCTTTTTTTGTCTTAATCTCAAAGAGAAATTATTCAAAATGACATCCTGTTAAGCAAACGCTGTGTAAGAGCATCATGTTAAATTTGTAGCTCCATACTCATACATCAAGATGGACTGATAGAGGCCAAAACTGATGGCCTTACATTTAGGCACTCTGCTTTAACAAGCAGCTTCCTTTTTTTGGATTTCGATAATTAGTGGGTTTTTTCAGCCATCCATCATGACATAAAGTTGGGAACACATTATATGTTCAAAAAGAAAAAAGATCTTTCACCTTGCTGTGGGACATAAATTAAGGATTAGAGGAGTGTTATGTAAAAGAAGCAAACAACCTTATTGTTTCTTATTGACAAGGTTTTGTTTCAATTGTTTTGATAAACTTAACATACAGAGATGAATAAATACCTGAAGAGATTATATTTAATCTGACACCCAGTATGTATGACTATTTTCTAAAATTAGTTTTACATAACAAAATGTACATTCACAACTTACAAACTTTCTTTTAATACTTTAGATATAAATCTAAATAAAATTTACTTAAAACACCTATTTGGCTTTTTAATAATCATGCCCTGCAAAAAGTTTCTTCTTTTTTTTTTGCATACCTGCTTTCGTCAATAGTAAGTAATCAATTTCCAAACGTTTTGTGCAGGGAATTGTTTATCATAAACAAAAATGTATATTTTCATCATGGGCTCTCCTTAAAACCAAAGTAATTAACTACACAAATTAGATGTGTTTTAATGCAACTAACTTTTAATTTTACCGCAGTGGACAAAAAGTCAAAGTACTGTATACAAGTCAAACACAACCAAAGGAAACTGGTCATATTATAAACTTTACTACAGGCATGATGGTATCCTCTAAATAAATGCATGATTTGTATTTTATGTACATTTTACAAATTTATTTTGTGTAAAATAAATCTCTTACCAAATAAATGTCATATTCACACTAACAGAATTTGCTGTAGGTACGCTTACTCAGCAACTAACACTCTGTATTAGTTTTGGGGTTGGACGAAATGAATAACTCAACTTGTTCTCCAGTGTCTGCACCTAATTTCTGATAGTGCTTTGGAAAATTAGTGGAAAGCATTTGTAATTAAAATAACTTAGAACAGAAGAGCTTCTGTCAGGATTCCTGAAGCTATACATTTATAGTCCATGCTAAAGTTTATTAAGTTCTTTATCTTACTGGTAAAAATGTTTTTGAGCTCCTTTATATTTTAATATATAACTGGTTATCATAGTTAATTTGATCACGGCTGATAAGTAATAAATATAATAGATCATGTATAGGACATGGTTTTCACTTTCTGTAGTTTGAGAAGGAAAAAAACTTTTTTGACAACTTTATTAATGTTATTTTATGACGCTGTAATAAGTTAATGTTTGTACAGTTCAAGGCCTCTGAAACATTATGTAAAATTTTCATCATTCCCCATCGAAAGAGAAAAACGTCTTCAAACTGTCAGCAGAGTTCCTAAGCAACTCCTCTTTTACCCAACAGAGGCAGTTATCTATGAGCACACTGAACTGTGTACCACTCATAAGAATGAGATTTAGAGTGCAGAGGACTCTCACTTTGAATATCATATACTACAGTTTTTTCTGAAGTTAGCTATTAAAACAGTTTTTAAGCAGTGTTTTAGTCATGGGAATAAAAAACACAGACTTATTGTATTCACATGAGGTTTTCCAAGAAATAATTTATTTCTTATTTGGTTTGGGCCCAGCATCCAACCTGTTTTTTTTATTTTATTTTTTTTTATTCCACAATGATGACCGGCATATATAAATTTTTTACTCAATTAGTTTAGTTAAACAGAGGTATTATGTTAATATTACAATGAAGAAACATATAGCAATACATTAATAAACAGTAACTTGAAATAATTTAATATACTATTTAAAACTGTATTTATATGTCTGTTGTGGATTAATTAAATTATTAGGGAAAACACTTTACAAGAATCCAGTATTCATAATGCATTATTAACACATTTATAAAGTATTCATAATGCTTTGTAACACTTGTCATAAGCCTTTGTTAATGTCTGTAGACATTAACCACACTGTTAAGAAGCGCACGGCGCTCCTTCCCTTTGCTTTTGTCCCCGTCTAGTTAATTAACTTAATTTGTGTTTTGATTAGTTAATTAACTATCCCTTTTTGGTTATTGGTTACTTTTGTCATGTG
>JAOUQT010037767.1:0-11215 GCA_025769995.1 Xyliphius kryptos
ATTTAGATTTAGGATGTGTTCTTTTAGTGTTCTCTTTATTTTTTGAGCAGTATATATCGTTATATAGTTATATATATATATATATATATATATATAGTTTTTGATTGAGGCTACTTAACAATATTGTGGTGTCCACATACGTGTCCTAAAGTTTTGTATCTGCCATGGGGGCCACGTAAATCAAGCGCTGGGCAGACACAGGGTGCCAATTTATCACTGAGCACACACTCAAACTTACTCACATGGATTATATGGGGCACTTTAGAGCATTCAATTTACCTTGAATCCATGTTTTTGCCGTGTGAGAGGAAACCAAAGAACACGGAGGAAGAGAACCCAGACATGGGCATAACATGAAAACTCAGATTGAGATTTTAACCTGGAAACCCAGGCGCTTAGAGGCGAACGTGCTAACCACTAAGCCACCGTGCCTCTGTTTCATTTGAGTTATGTTTAATAAACCGAGTTTTTGCCTAAATGCCTCCCATGCCTGGTCCCCGCCCTGGCAGGGTTGTAATTTTAAGCAAAGATGCACTTTTATTAACAAAAACAGACAAAACGCACTCCTCTGAACTTCTCCGCACACAAACACCGCCCCAGATGTGACCTTTTCTTAAATAACCAACCATGAACTTCATGCTGACTAACACACAGGGTGCAACGCTGTTGACGATCCAAACTACGCTTATAAACTAATCACAAACTAAACAAAATGGTGGACTCACGCAAATGCCACACAAAGTTTCTCACCCCAGCTGAAGGTGTCCATCACTTCCTGAGAAAAAACAGGAGAAAACAAGTTCAATGTGATAAAATAAAATAAAATAAAATGCCTTACAGATTCATCTATCCATTATCTTCTGCATATTCTTCTAAATGGATTTTTCCTTTAATAGTCATGTCTAGTATGAATACAATATAACATCCTAGCTCTGTGTTAAATCATAAAGATTAAAAAGAGACAGAAAATTGTATCATTAGTAAGTACAACTGAATTGCTGAATAAACCACATTGAAACTCTATTCCATATAACTGCATCAGTCTCTTTATCATTCTCACATAAACAATAAATGTTTAGTGGTGGTCTTTTTACAGGTAAAAAATACAATAGTATACTGTAATTGTATACCTACCCACCTACTGTTGGTAAACTTCCCAGAATCTGTGGTAGTAGTATGCAGTCGACTGAGTGCTTATTGTCCAGCTCTGACTGTTCTTACCAACAGTGGTTGGACAATAAAACTAAAACACCTGTCATTTTAGTGTGGGGGAGGTTTCATGGTTAAATTAGAGCAGCCTGGTGGCCAATCATCATTAAATGCGCATCGCTCCAGTAAGAGCAGCGTGTGAAGGTTCCATTAGCAGAGCACAGTTTTGCTCAAAATATTACAATGCACACAGCATTATGGGTGATATACCAGAGTTCAAAAGATTGGTTTGATGAACATGAAAGTGAAGTTGAAAATCTCCCATGGCCTGCACACTCACCAGATCTAAATATTATTCAGCCACTTTGGGGGGTTTTAGAGGAGGGAGGCAGGACACGTTTTCCTCCAACAGCATCACGTAGTGACCTGGCGACTATCCTGCAAAAAGAATGGCTTAAAATCCCTCTGACCACTGTGCAGGACTTGTAGAGGTCATTCCCAAGACAAACTGATGCTGTATTGGCCGCAAAAGGAGGCGCTACATCATACTTATCAATTATTGTGGTCTAAAACCAGGTGTTTCAGTTTCATTATCCAAGCCCTGTAGATAATTTATCTATGCTGTAGTACATTGTAAGAAATCTCTTACAAGAAAACTATGACCAGACTCAATATTCTATTATAAAAGCCACCGTAGATGTTCATTAATAGCACGTTTAGTGTGGGCAGTGATTACTTTAATATAGCAGCCCAAGGTCTATAATTACATCTCCAGATTACTGGAATTAATTTATACTTTATATTTTTATTAACCCTTATTAACCCTTCAGTATGACATCCTTTGAAACGTTCTAATACCTAATAAAAGAGACTGTTTTGCAAAGTAATACTATGTTGGATCTGTTAATCAATCTTCGGTCAGAACTTTTGTTATATACCTACCCTCTTATTGGAGAAGTAAATGTAAAATTTTGAAAAAATAAACTAAATTAAAAAAAAAAAATAGTTTCACATCCAAATCAAGTTTTGATTGAATTTTTGGTAACACTTTCTATGAATTTGGAATTCATAATGCATTATAAGTGCATTTATGAAGCTTTATAAATCATTCACAATGCTTTAAAACATTTGTCATTAGCTTCTGTTCTGTGCATAAACGTTTATAATCACATTCATAACGTTATAACAAAATTACATAAGACTTTACAACAAAAAATTGTTATAATGCATTATAATATAAACACTGGCTTTTTAGACATCCTTACTTAACACACAATGTATGTTACCATACTTAAAGTTAATAAAGTTATAAAGTTGTCAAAATTCATCATTCATGCAGCCTTCTTCATAGAAATAATACACAAAATTTTACCTAATGCCTGTAAATAAAGCTTATTAGCATTCAAAGATATTATTAGAACTTATAAACTTATTTTAAGGGGAAGCATTTACTTATGTCAGAGCGTGTCACTAAGCCTTTTAGCATACTCTTGTAATACTTTATAATTGTGGTTATGAACATCTATTTACATTAACAAAGGCTTATGACTACCGGCTTCATAGAAAGTATTAGCAATTTTTTATTTAATTCATTTAGTTTGAATAGTTAGGTAGTTTGGTAGTTTGTCCAAAAAATAGAAGGAAGAGAATTATAATGGCATTACACTTCTGGGGAACAAAACCTCAAACTCCCATTACCAATATCAGTTTATATTAAAAAAAAAAAAATAAATAAAGTAAGAACATTTTCCTCTTTAGAGATATAATGGCCTGTAACTGGAGCACTGTCTTTTACTGCTGGATAATATATATTCAATTAATGGCCCTGTACAGACAGCTACATAAGGATCCAAAAAATAGCCCTAAGGGAGTACTGGTGTAGATTGTATCTTGGAAAACATTTTTTTGAACACAGTACATGTTACCATGTTGGCTTACAAGCACAGTAACTCTCTGTACAATGTTTCATAAGTTCTGTCAAATTATTCAGCTGCTTAAATAAGTTCTACTAAGCTTATTTCAGGTTTATTTGCATCACTTATACAAACATTTTATGTACGTACAGTTAATTAGACAATAGCTGCTAATCGAACATATTTAGCATTTATGCTGCCTAAACGCTGATAGTTTTTGAAACCACCGTAAAGCATATATTCATCATTGCCCTGAACTAATCAATGCAATAAAACAACATTTTTCTTTATTCAGAGTTGCATAGCTATTTGTTTCAGGTCATAATTCATAATGAGAGAGTGAAGGCCTTTCCCAGCACATCCCCTAGAACTTTAAAAGGTTGTGCTGTTTGCCTATTCATGTGGGAAATGTTTTCAGAACTCAGTTTGAGTCTTACAAATCGTGACATTGCTGTCTTACCCATCAGAATAAAAGGAATCCTAATCATTCCGCTGACATTTTATTGCATTCAGTATTGCTGAGCTCTGACCTAAACAATGAAAGCAAACTTAAATACACAAAAGATTTGTGAGTAATTTTCCTATTGGTCACATTTTTATTAAACCATTTCTGTGCTTTATCCTTTACTTTTGGTCATTTTAGTAAAATTGCTTCATGTAATGTAAAGGATCCACTTTGCACATGCTGTGTGTATAACACACACACACACACACACACACACACACACACACACACACACACACACACACACACACTACACAATATGTTCTCTCATTTGTAAGTCACTTTGGATAAAAGTGTCTGCTAAATGACAAAATGTAAATGAATAAATAAATAAATACATTTAAAGCCAAAAGTTTGGACACACCTTCTCAAAAAATCAAGGGGCACTAACACATCCTAGATCTCAATGAATTTAGAAGCGGCACAGTGACTTTGTGGTTATTACATCTGCATCCCAGCGCTGGCGATTCCTGGTTCAAATCTCAATCTGGGTGGCGTTTCCAAGTTGTCCCAGTGTCCATGTGGATTTCCTATGAGTTTTCCGGTTTCCTCCCACATTCCAAAAACATGGATACAAGGTAAATTCAATGCTCTAAACTGCCCCGTGTGGTGTGTGTTTCTGTGTGTGGCTGTGTGGGTGGGTGTGTGCCCAGCAATGAATTGGCACTCTATGGCACTCTAACAGTGTATCTGTTTAGCACCTGAGACGTTCTTCCCTGAATGAGCATAAATAAGTAGTAGAGTTTATTTAGTAGATAGTGAAATGTGTTGATAAAAATGATCAAAACGTAAATCAAAAATTATTATTCCATGGAGATCTGGATTTGGAATCATAATCAAAATCAAAGTTGAAAATCAGGCTTATCCAGCATCAGTGGAAATTGCCAACAAAGTTCAAATGAGGCTTAGTAGTGTGTGTGTCCTCCACGTGCCTGTATGACCTCCCTACAACATCTGGGCATGCTCCTGATGAGGTGGCGGATGTTCTCTCCTGCGATCCCCTTAATGTTTCCAGGTGTACTGGCCTGTCTCCGGGTGTCTGCTCCATGCTCTGGACACTGTGCTGACACACACAGCAAACCTTGCCAAGACTGGCATTGATGTGCCATCCTAAATAAGATGCACACAATACATGAAACCTGCACCAAGATTGGGATTCGAACCATGCGGTCTCCGTGCAAGTTCTTTAAAAACAGGGTTTGGCAAGGTTGGTGTGCAGCAATATTTATAGTCTGCACAGAGCTCTGATCAGTCCAGAAATTCTTACCCAACTTCAGTGCAACTATTTGCAACCACTTGTGCGGAAACACTCAGAAATCGTGTTAAGACTTCCTAAAAATGCAAAGCCTATGGTCCTGAACATTAAAGAACAGCAACTAAACTGTGTGTTTTCTGGTCAGTAGTCTACAGGCTTTATTTTAAATTACATTTATGAATTAATTAGCTGTAACTCACACCAGGAGGATAGTAATGAATGACTGGTTAAAGTTCTAAAACAGGTTTGTGTACAGCAGGAAATTAATTAAGTTGCTTTAATGTTCTGTTCATCTGTGTTTACCTTTGGGTGAAAATCTTCAGACAGACTTTATTTTGTAGTCACTCATGATAATGCAAATAATAATACAATTGAATAATTGCCTTTCATAGCTATATCTACTTTTATGTTATCTTTTACATTTGCTGTTGCTATGCAACAATCTCTGTGTAACTTGTAAGATTTGGCTGTCCAAACTGCTGTACCTTGAAAATGTAATGATTAAAGCCTGGGTCTGTTAATATATGATTGTGAGATGGGAATTTAGGGTTAGATATAGAGTATGGATTTTTAAATGTGTTTGTGTTTTTATTCCTTACTAAATTGCTATAAATACCATTATACTTAAAGTACAGTGACTCTATTATGAGACCAAGCTTATACCTTGTTGGCTGCTGCTCTTATTGATTGCATTAGGCAATGGGAACAAGTGACATAGAGGAAACAGTAACTTGTCAAAGAATGTGAGAGATACATGCACAATTATAAATTTCATTTTGAAACCATTTGAAGCTGGAGTATGCACATTTACAGCAATCCTTTCTGCAGGATTCAAAGTTTTTTTTTTTTTTTTTTAAAACCCTTTACAGGATAAACATGGGCTTCCTTACAGCTGTGGGTTATTAACAACCTGTCAGCTTTACATCCCATTAACTTTCATTACTCCTCTTTAGTACTTCTCAGCAGTAAATAAATGACACATGAGACCCTTAAGTAAACAGATTAAACCAACAGCCATTAAAGCACACCTCTAAATTCTGATTCTTTGACACTTTGGTGGACAAAAAGAACAGTTTTGCTGTGTCCAACCATAAAGGGATAATCTGATCCAACACACAGTAAGCATTTCCTTTACTATAAAGGCTTTGCTTTGCACTTCCTAACAAAGGGTTATTGCTTTCTTTAAGACATTTATTGCATTTATCCAGCAAGCTTAAAATGTTGGTCTGTAGGTGAGTTAAAAACATGAGAAACCATAAAACTCCTATCAACCAGTATCTCCACTCAATCCCAAAAAAAGATTTTCCCCATCATATCTGACATTTTTTATTTCTGTAAAATAGGAATGGTTTCACTAATACTTTTGATTTGTATGTATTTTTAAACATGAACACATATGGTCCTGATGATGCTTTTCAGATTAAAAAGTGTCATTAGTGAATGTTTCAAGTGTACTGGAAATTCCTTCAGGAGGCTTTACTCTATGGATTAGCAGATTAGGTAAATGTGTCCATTTGTGTAGATGTATGAGACTGTGTATGTGTGTGTGTGTGCATGTGTTTTAAGAACATCTGCTAAAATTTACATTTACTATATTTTATTAATGTAGGTCAAGCCCATTTCACATTTACAACTGCCTTCAAATGTAATATATACACATAGGTCAGTAGTAACCTTTTTGAAAGAGAACTACAGTATATAATTACATTTTATTTAATAAAATAAAAATAACATAATAAAAATAAAGCAAATGCTGCTTATGGATAATGTGGCCAAACTGAGGTTTCAAACCCAAACTTTCAACGGTATATACAAAACCAAGCACACAAAGATATTTAAACAAGTACACTATAGGGACAAATCTACTGGGACAACTACACGTTACCCTCGCAGGAACATTTAGCACCGTTTGGTTTCGGCTATACAGGTGTAACTTCATCAACTTTCCTGAAAAGTGTTTCTAGAAGATTTTAGAGAATGACTATAGAAGGAGCCAAAAGGGCATTTGTGAGGTCATCGTGTTGGATTAAAGGGCCTCCTTACAATCTCTGTTCTAATACATCCAAAAGGTCCTTGTTAGGATTAAGGTCTGAGCATTGTTTGGATCAGTATTCCAACTAAAGTTATTCCAAACCAAACCCACCTAGCTATACCTTTATGGTACTTGCTTTGTGCAATGGGGTATATCTATGCTAAAACAGAAAGGAGTTTTCCAAAATGAATCAAAAATACATAGAATACATTGATAAATGCTTGATTTAATACACCTGAAACAATGGGACTGACATCTGAATTCACTAATAATGATATACAGTACATCCCAGCAATTCTGTTCATATAGTGTATGGTTTCATATGTCAATAACTCAGTTATTTAATAAATCTTATATTCACGTGTAATGTTTAAAGAACACAGCCATTTCACAATGAATACATGCAATATCATTTAATAATTCTTTCACTTTCCTTTAGATTGACAGACATTATGGGTACATCTGAGATTTTAAATACCACAGCAAAGTTTTCATTAAAAGTGACTTACTTACTTCAGATGTGGTCACTTTGCCAAAACTTGTCAGCTTGAATGCTTTATTATTATATGTCTGCCTTAAAATAAAGATATATAATTGTTGAGTTTCAGGTTAGTAACGGTCAAAACACATTTAACAACCATCATACACATTTCAAATCATTGTCTGTCTCTACAACTAAAACAACTGCATTTAAAACAAAAGTAACAGCATCCATTATGACACTGGCATCCATGTCGTTTTCAGTTTGTAGACCGGTACCATTACTCAGTCATTCATTAATTTACCAAGTCACTTTTCCTAAAATCTCTCTGTTAACTTCTGTTGTACCCATAATTTTGACAGTGTATATAGGTTTGTATTTGGGTGCTAGAGGTAATACAGTACTCTCTAGGTGGAAAGTGGGTATTATTCCTAAACTGGAAACACAGACTCTTTTTTAAAATTTAGCATTTTTAAAAATGCAATTCACTGCACTAACTTTACCCAATAGGTATCCAATGCACAATTCTTGGGACTCAAACCCAAAATATTTTTGCTGCAAGGCTTCAGTTCTGTTTGTTAAATTCTTGAGCAACTGCCGTGAATTTAAAAACCTGCATCTTAATTTTAAGACAAAATTGTATGTTGCAATTCAGGTATAAAAAAAAACAGTGTGGCTAATTAAAAAGACATAGATTCATGTGGTACTCTATGAAAAATGATGTGATGTTCTCCACAGAACACAGAGATAAATCCAACTTTTTTTATTCCTTGTTCTGCCTTGTTTTTCCTACTTCTTTATTCCTTCTTTTTACCTTGTTCTGCTTTTTTTCCCTTACTACAAGTTGGCAGCGCGACCAATCGCAGCGGCCCCTCTCTCTTCTCCTGTCTTCTATGTCAACCTACAAACATCAATATAAATACCAATCTATATCTTAAAAGCATGTGATGTCTCAGGATTTAATTTTGTTGCCTGAAACCATATTGTTCGTATATCGCAGGTGAACAGGTAGGAAACAAACTTCATCTCATAACATGTCTTGGCTAATAGACAGGTACAGAAATTAGAAGTGGGAAATAAGTTGAGTTGAATTTATGCCTCAGCAAGAGTCAGAGGTGCCTGTGGTAACTTTACGGCCATAGCCCGGTTGCATGCAACGGACCAGTCTTATAATTTCTCTTTACAACTTATTTCTGGAATCCCCTTGACCAGAAACACATGATAAAATACAACTGTAGAACAAATTTTAACTTGAAATTTCAATTATTGTATCATCGTCATTCAATGACAAATGAGACATAACACGTTTGTTGAAATTGATCGACCCATATAGTTTGGCCGAGTGTTTGGAGGCAGAAAAAGCCCTCCTTTTGTCCATTTCATCATTGTACAATGAGATCATAAGCAGACTTGAGAGTAGTACCCCCCCTAGGGTGAGAAGACAAAGGCCTGCGATCATGCACCTATCCAGGTGAGCGCCAACCTGAGCACTCTCTCGGACCAGACACTCCATTTCTCTTGCCGAGACGCTGTCTGGGTTGACCCGTACATCCCTGGGGACAGTGTAGGAAACAACTACCAAAGATATTCCTGTAACCAAAAAAGCCACAGCACTTATAAAGCCATAATCTGGTGACTTTTCTGATTCGGTGGAGAAAATATCTTCAGAAAGTTCCGACAGCTCTGGCACAACGTCTTCCAGATCACTGAGCGAAATGGAGTCTGCATGAGGTGACTGAAGACCTGTATGGATATCGTCTATAGCTTCCGACTCTTCATCGTGACAAATATAAACTTCTTCATCCGTACCCCACCGATGGAGACAAAGAGGTGCTGTCCGTGGTGCTGAAACCAACGCTCCTCCGATTCGCGTTTCCACTTCGGTCTCAATCAGACGAACCTGCTCATCCATGCACGCTGCAAAATAACCTTCCTCATGTCTGACAGTCCACTCGATTTCTGGATTGGCAAACTGTTCGGTAATAGGTCCAGGATATAGAATCTTTAATTCAGCCATTTGATTTGGTCAAACATCTGTAAAAGAAAGCAAGTAATTAAAGAGGGTGAATCTCAGAATATCAATAGCAATTTTGGTTTAAGATCACGTTTATTTGGATTCCTTTCTCACCGTTGAAACCCACATTAGAGCAGTAGTCTAACGTAATTTTTTTTCATTTGCATTTACATTTGGAGGGCAGCATGGTGGCTTTGTGGTTGGCACGTTCCCCTCTAAGCGCTGGGGATTGCTGGCTTAAATCTCAATCTGGGTAGAGTTTTAATGTTTTCCCTGGTTTCACGTAGGTTCAAGGTAAATTGGATGCTCTAAAATGCCCCTATAGTCTGTGTGTGTTTGTGTGTGTGTGTAAGTAAGTTTGTGCCCAGTGATGGATTGGCGCCCTGTCCTGGTTGTATTTGCACAGCACCTAAGACTTTCTCCCCTGAATGGGCACGGGAAATCACCCATGACCCTCGTAGAGGTTTAAACAGATAATGAATGAATGAATTTTACATTTGGTCATTTAGCTGACACTTTTATACAAAGCGACATACACATGCTTCAACTTGGTTGGGGTCAAACCAAATCGGTAACCTTTAGATTGTCTAATGGTCTTACCAGAGCTACCATTCCTATTTGCACAATATTGCTTGCTTTTGCCCTGTAATGTCTAGATGCTGAAATTCTGGTTCATGCCTTCATCTCATCGTGTTTAGACTACAGTACAGCCATGCTCTTTGGCCCCCTAACAAAATCCCACAATCTCAACAGTATGTACAAAACTCAGCTGCTTGGGTACTTACACACAATATAAAATCAGCTCACATCACATCAAACCTTCCTTAACTCCAGTGATTACCCATCTCACTCCATATTTAATTGAAAGTTTCCCATCTAACTTTTAATAAATCCCTTAATGGACTGTCTGCTGTCTATCTATTACAACTCTTACATCCATATACCCCAAGTGGAACACTCAGGTCCTCTGATACTGACCTATTAGTGGTCCCAAAATTCAAATTAATCACTGTTGTGGTAGATCTTACAGTGTTATAGCACCACAATTTTGGCATGGCCAACCTTAAGCTCTACACATCTGAGTTTCATTCTTTTCCTTCAAAACAACTTAAAACCCATCTCTTTCCCAATACCTCCAATTACCCCAAAGGTTTTTTCCTCCTCTTCTGAGCATTTGTAAAGCATCCTTGGGTTTTAGAAAGAAGCAATATAAGTCAAACATTATTATTATTATTATTAATAAATATTATTATAAGGCAGCATTATAAGTAATCAGCTTCATTATGTTATCTAATAAAAGAAAAAGTCCCTCATATTTTATTTCCTTCCTCCGATCTCTCTGCTGTGACTTTCCTGCAGGAAAATACTAGAAATGAAATAAGAAGAAAATAAAAGTGGTTTCATTCATTGCAAATTGCAAGTGCGTTCTGATTCCCGTAGTGTCGCGGTTGATGTCGACTCATCGTGTCTCAAGAAGCCAGAAACGGAACGTAATACTTAAATGAGCAATTCGCTACAACTATATAAGAAATCTGCAAGTATCTACCTTTTCTTTGCGGCTCCTCGTGTCGGTTTCTGTCTTGTCGGCTTCAGCTTGAGGGTAATTAGGAGAAAAGGAGCGGCGTGCTCTTCCTCCTCCTTTGCGCACAGCTCACACACTGACTTTTCTTTTCTTTTTTTTCCACTCAGTAGCGAATAGCACGAGGGCCAGATGTGGGAACCACACACACACACACACACACACACACACACCCACACACACACACACACACTCTCACACACACACACACACACACACACACACTGGGTCCAGGTGTTTGGGACTCAATTTTACCACTTTGATCTATAAACTATGTGCTTTGGATT